>RJWJ010015219.1:0-30000 GCA_004363605.1 Indri indri | reverse complement strand
TTAAATGTAAAGGAATAATTTTTTTTTTTTTAATCTTAGGGTGGGATGGAGTAGGAGAGAGAAACTCATGGGATTTAAGATTTAACATTGGTGGATGCATTGTTTTAACTGGGAACCCAAAGGATTTTGGGTGGGGGAGTTAAAATAGGCAATAAATGGTTCATTGTGGGCTTCCCCCTAAATGTAAATAAATCATGAAATCAAGGTATACCTTGAGTTGCTGAAGGAAAATGCTTTAGGTTTGGTTCTTGGGAGTTTTTAAGGTTTTTCTGTTTTGGGGGGTTTTGCTGACCAAAGACAAACTTCATACTTAAAACGTCTGAGATCAGACTCGGCAACTAGTGCTGCTTTATGCTCTAACTAACATCAGAATCCAAGCTACACCTTATTTCCCTAAAAATTAACAGATGTGATTTTTTTTGCCACTTTTTTAATGCATCATTACATATCAAGAAAATGAACAACTGATGAATATAAATTTAAATGCCCTGATGCTTAGCAGGAAGCTTGCTTATGTTTTTTCAGAAAGTTCGAAAAGAAAATAGAAAGGGGAGGTGGGTACACAGCGGCACCAGTGTTCTTTTTGAAAACACCTTTGCAGGTTTCACAATAATTCCATTCTTTATTTTAATGGGAGTTTTTAATCAGTGGATTGGCCTCTATCTAAAACTAAGATCAAATTGTAGGTGTAATTGTTCAGTGCCAATGCTAACAACAGTAAGGATACAAACAAAAACTCATTGTGAGTGACCAAAGGTCCCCAGGTATCCCCTTCATCAACATACCTGCTCCAGGTTCCCACTGGGAATTCCCTGGCGGAGACGGAGACCAATTCAGTTCTGAATAACAGGCTGCCAACCCTATCTGGAAAAGGGAGTGTGCAAGGCGCCTTCTCCTCTTTTACAGGAAGTTTAAACCTGATCATCTCACCTTCAGGGGGCTATAATTTGTTGTTTAGCACTCTAAGAACTTGGTATTTTATCTATCTAAAGAGATCAAAAGAAAACAGGGGGGCAGAAAAGGAAGCAAGCTGGGGCGCAGCCTACTCTGGTGCACTTGTCCACCGTGCCCCGCTCATCGCCTTAGAGCAGCAACCTGCTCAGGTAAGCCTCCCAGCAGCATTGCATCAGATCTGCTCGGAGCGGTCTCCAGGGTGAACCAAAAGATGAAACACTTCGGTTCCCTGTCTGCAAACTTCTAATTTGCCAGTTCTTGGCAGCTTATTTTTCCAAGTGTTTTGTTTCAGGAAATGTGTATTTTTCTTTATGCGTTGTGTGGATCTACCACAACTGGTTCTGACAGCTGTTGATTCTGTTAAATGAACACATTATAAAAAATCTTCTTTAAAACCTCAAGCAACATGGGCTCAAAAATATAATGGTGAAATATTTAATGGAGTTCCAGTTGAGAGTTGGTTTAAAAAAAAAAGTACAAATGAAGGTAAAGAAGTGCATTAAGTCAGCATTAGATTTAAGCTGAATATCTGTGTGTGTGTGTGTGTGCGTGTGTGTGTGTACGTGTGTGTGTGTGTTTAATGGGGAAAGAGGGGTGTTGCAAATCACCACAAATATTTACACTGTACTCCCTTTGTTCAAATCACATACTTTTAACAGGGAAAGCTGGAACTGTGGCTATTTAAAATTTTAAATATTCAAACGCCTGTAATTAACCATATGAAACAAATTATGTTGCATTTCTCCACACCAGCACATGCAAAAAATTCTGGTGGTGGGGATTGGGAGGTGGCAGAGCTGGGGAGACAACTCCAAGAGAAGCAAAGGATGATGTTTTCATTTTGCTATAGATCAAAGGAGAACAAGAATGGAAACCGTGGCATATCGAGCATTTTTCCATTGCTGTCTTTCACACTGGGCTATCTAAGTTTATACAATTCCCCAGACTAGCTGCATATTAAGCTTGCTGTGTACAGCTTTATTATGGTGCAGTCGTGGAAGAAGCATTAATATTCCGGCTCTGCATCTGACAGGGCATTTACATGCGCCCATCTGAGCAGCACCTGAGAGCTCCTCCAAGGTGCAGTAACTGTGCGCCTATTGTAAAGGCAAATGAAGCTCACCTATTCCCTGCTGGGATCAGAAGTGACCTCACCACCCCCCATGCCTCAAATCCTTCCCTTGCCAACCTAACTCAATGCCATCGCAGAATGACGAATGAGCTCAGAAATAGACCCCAAGTTACTAACCCTGCTAAGAACAGCAAAAGCCTTTGCTGAAATGTTTTAAAAATGCATAGGGAGTGCAGCTGGCCAGTAAAAAGCAGGGAGACAAATTCCAGCGAACCCAATATGGAATACGTTACATTCTAAAACTGATTAGAAATACAGTCTGATGTTTACTGGCTTCAAATTGAGTTTGGCATCGAGCATACTGGCTTTAATAATACTGGCATTTTTTTATTATTATTATTTTAAATCTGTCTTTGGTCTCTAGGAGCACATGTAGAGAGCTAAAGAATTCTTATTTGTCAGGTTACATTTCCTAGAAATGAAGTTTGTGACAGAAAATGACTCCAGTAGCAATAATATGGTTCATGCTCAAATTAATTAGGTCATGTTGTAAAAACTACGTGGCAAATTACAAAGGTAAATTTACTGATATTGGCCAGTGCCCTGCTAGTAAAAAGTAGAAGGTGTTTAAGGATGTTTATTTACCTGGGTTTAGGTAAAGAAGGAGGGAGGAATACAATGGTCAATTTCCTCTTTGTATTACAAATAAAAATATTCATCATTATCCATTAAATTATATAGTCTGAAAATATTTTATGAACTTTATTAATGTCCTCCGAATTGACACATAACATAAAAACCTGCTTGATTTGAAATAATGTTAAAAGTGGGCTCTAAGTTAGAATCTTTTTTTTTTTAATCCTTGAAATAACAACACTGCTGACATAGCCATGACCCAAATGAAATCTGAACAAGCAGAAAGGTACTAAAGATCCTTGGTGATTAAATCTCATGCTAAAAAAGTGGCAAGGTGCCAGGCTGGGTCCAGCTTGATGCTAAGTGTTTTTTATTGCACTAAGCTGGTACTACTGTATGTAAAAACAGACTTGGGCTTGGGGTAAATTTTGTCAAATGATTTCTTTGTGCAATAAAGGGTGCGAACAGACCAAGTAAAGTAGATTAAATTAACAGTGAGTGACGCAATCTCGGTGCATCTCCCAGGCAGTGCTTTCTACTTCAGTTAAATTTAATATTTTCCCCCAAAGGAAAGCCACAAACTTTCTTCCTTTCTCACTGACTGGTGTGCGAAGCCACCATCTACCTCTTCTTTATTAAATACTTTCATTAAGAAATCATGAAAATCTGAGAAATGTTTCCCTAGGATTTGCGTGTTTGTTTTGTACCCCAGTTTAGTACTCCCACATTAGCCAAACTACATGGAGGCTGCAGTGTGAAATTAATGATTTTCCAGCACTCTAGAATGTGCCATTAATATGCATCCAACTCGCCTCTTCCCTGAGCTGAAGGCTGCCTGTCCTGACCCTGCCTGCCCGTGTCTACACCCAGCTGCATTTTCCAGCCCATGTGCAGCTCCACAATGAAATGCCACATTCACTAGAAAGGTGTGCAAAACATGCTTCAGATTCTTTATAGTAAAAGGCACAACTGCAACACGACAAGGAATGGGGTGATTTAAGAAATTACAGCACTGTTTTTTTAAGCATTCACAGAATAAACACAGAGAATGGGAGGGAAACTTTGTCCCCCTCTGCTCCTGTTCTTGAAGTGAATACATATTTGTGTTTCCAATAAAAGGCCATTTTTACATTAACTGTCTGTAACAGCAGGAGACAGAAAAACTAACACAATCTCCACATCACACACAGGATGATCTTCATATCACGTGGACCTATTCTCAAAACTATTATTTATAAAAGACGAGTAGGAAAATGCACAATGCATCTTTTCTGTGTCACCAAAAGGGTAATGTCTGAAGAACTTTAGGATCTTTGGGATCTGCTACATTTTAGATATTTTTTTTTTTTCCTTTTGGCTTTCCGAAGTAAATTTAGCAGCCATGCGGGCCACTGTGTTTAATTAAGCTTTCAAAAGTCCTCTGACAATGCCAACAATTGTAGGACTTCTGTGGCTCAATCATGCAATCACTGTGACAGTTCTATTTACAATTTGTCTTAGAAAGAGTTTCTCTGACATTGTACTTTGACAAAACATCCAAGCTGCCAGTTCACAACCTTTCTCTGTCTTATTTACAAATACAGCTTATATACAGGACTCCCAGTTTCATGAGTCTTTGGGTAATAGCCTCACATAGGCTCCCTATGAAAATCTTAGGTATTTATTAGGAAACAATATTCTCTACTCTCTGGATTCTGAAGGTAAATAAAATGTTCACCAGAATATTGTTTTTTTGGTGATGGTGTTTTTTTGTTTTAGCTGCCATGCTGAAAATTCACTTCGGAGGTCAGTTTTTATTCAGAATCACACAAATAAAGAGAAATGAAAAATAAGTAATCATAATAGGATACTATAATTTATAGTCTCATTTACAATTACACCGTAAAGTACACAAATACATCCTCCAGTTCAGTCTGAGCTAGAAAAGAATTAAAATGGGTACAAAAAGAAAAGGCAAGTTGATTTTCTAAATTCTGAAAAGCATAAGTATGTTGTACTTGATTTACCTTTTAGTAACATGCTAATGTATTTCCATTTTGAATTAGTATTTCCCCCTTCATTAGAGTATCTGTCTTACATAATCTAAATATTAGCTATATTGTCTAGGCAAATAATTTTAGACACCCTGATAAAAATGTCTATGTTCATGATTTTAAGGAGAAAAAACCGTTATATATCAATAGCAGCAGACTTCACTACATTTTATAGGACTTATCATATTTTTTCCTCATTCTCTACAAAAGCTAACTTTATGATAGCCCAACCCTAATTTAAATGTTCCTATCTGCAATAAGCTAAAACCTCAAATCTGACACTAGAGGATAATATTTTTGGCTTTCCTATAAGGGAATAGCAGTTTTACAATCACTCATCTTCGATGAATATTTCCTCCATCATAAAATATGAAACAAAACAAAACCCCTATTGAAAGCTCTGACTGCCAGTCAAAGGCTGCTGATATCTGATGGTGGATATTTGACACACATAATGATGAAGAGGGCCCACACAATATAAGCTGCTAATTTCCAGTTAATACTATTTCAATGGTCTCAATGGATCACAGTCAATACAACATTTTGAATATCTGAATAAAATGTAAAAAGCAACCTGGTCAGTGTCTATGTGTACAGTTAACATGTACATGGATGAAGGTGGGGAGGACACCCGTGTATACTTGTTAACCATACATATGGACAACACCAGGTAAAAAGCATCCTCTCTAAAACACTCGGCTCTGAGCCTATGTACAGTCAAAATGCATCCCATTTTACTGAAGAGTTAAAGAACTCTACCTTATTCTCCTATCTGAAAGTCCCAAATTTTAAGCTTATATATCTAAGGAAGAATATCTGTCACTATTCTATTCTTGCTTCCTGCCTGTAAAATGGCACAGGCACACAGTGAACTCAAATCCAACTTACATCTCTTTCATAAAGCCTTTCCTACCCAGCACGCTTAAATGACTACCTTTTATGTGGTTGCCAAACATATTCTTCTAGAGATTCATCAATATATCTTTCCTAATACAAAGCATTGCTTCTCCTTTCTTTTTGTGACACAATTCAAATATCTACTGAATGATTACTGTTATTGTTTCCTTCCTCATCATAAAAAGAAAAGCGGACTTGGAATTGTGGAGACGGGCTTTAGAGAAATGGGCTGGGGGTACACAGCCGTCTTCCAGAACTTTGCTTCAGGGGCACCTGAGGGCCAGAGCATCAGAATTTATGTGCAATGGTAGAATGTTAATTTCACCATGGGAAACTCTTAATTCATTACTGTGAATTATGAGAAGTCGTGATTCTAGTTACTGACATCTTGCTTTGAGATGTGACCACACTATTTATGTTCACCCAATTCCAAGGTGGGAACAGGTGATTAAACACAATGAAAGGAATGAAGACTTGGTAATTATTCATGCATGAAAGGTTTACCTCACCTGGGTCACAGCACTTGTGCACCCATTGAATATCTTAGACACCTTAGATAGCTTTTCATCTCAGTGAAATTATTTAGTAATTAGCCCTATAAAATATATTTGAAATTTGGGAGGGTTTTTTTTTGTTTGTTTCTCTAGGCTCTGCTATTGTACTAGTTCTTTAAAAAAAATAATAGAACCTTTACGAAAGCCTGGGAAGTAAAGCAAATATCTTTTCTTTCCCTATGCAGATCCACAACTGCAACAGTAACAAGCCTGAACTATATATAAGGCATTCCCCCCCAGCGCTTAGATTCCTCCTCTAAGCACAGAGGCACAGAGTTTTTGAGCTGGTTAATCTAAGACTGAATAACCTATTTGGGACCTCAGTAAGAAGTGCGGTTTTAATTCTTGCTTGACAGACACTGTGTTTTGTCTTTTAAACGAGCAGCTCGATATGTAAATACGATGTTACATCACGCAAGTGTTACTCCATATTTGGTGATTTAGCAAGGCTTTGGATCTCCGAAGATGACAAATCCCCTTCCGCCTGCTCTTGCTTCATTAATCATGCCTCACACTTCTGTTCATTTTCCTTCCAGTCACAAGACAGCACATGGAAATGGTCATTGCCATATCCTACTGTGGGCTGGGGGAGATAAAATCTTAACCTACATGTCACATAAGCTAAATGTGGTAGATTCAAGAAAAATACTTTGTAAATGCAGCTTCCCTGGTAGCAGATTTCTCGTTTCACTAAAGGGAAAGTATCTGAATGTTACTACAGAAAGCATTAGAAAGAAAGAAGAAAGAAAAGAAAGGAAAGAAAGAAAGAGAAAGAAAGAAGAAGGAAGGAAGAAAGACAAAGAAAGAAAAGAAAGAAGGAAAGAAAATGCCACATTTGATTTTAATGATCAAATTCCAGAGGGGGAGAGGAGAAATAATATGACATTTAATCCCCTCCGGACCACTGACCTATTATGGTTCAACTTTGTGGTCAAACTAGGTCAGAGAGACAAGTTCTAGTGAATCAACAGACTCTATGCACTACCTTTCCCAAAACTGAACAAACCTTCTGCAGGGTGGGGGGTAGACAGAAGAAACCGATCCACTGATAGGCATGGTGTTCGGATCATTACAGAATCTGCATTTACTTTGTTTAGTGTGCTAAATCAAAAAATGTTTTGAGAGTCACTATCTAGTGTTGCTGTTTATCACCTAGAGTAGGGAATTTAAGTCCCTCAGTTAGACTTTAATTCCTCTTCCCTTGAGCTGCCGAGAAACCCACACACCTAGCTACCTCCCTGCTAAAATTAGCTGAAGGAGAGAGAGAGCTGTTGAATATGTGTATGTATTTTTCCAAGAAAAATTTTACATTGTGTTTTAACAGAAACAGTGGAGTCTGGACTGGACATTTGTAAGGGTGACATGTGGCTGTGTAAACCACAAACAAAATCAAGATACATCTGTCAAAACCACATCAGAGACAAGAGAGAGCACAGAGAAGCATTTATCATTTAGCTGAGGAGGCAGGCTGCAGGGAGCAGCCGTTCCTGTCAAACCAACCTTTTGAAATTTCCAACATGCCCTTAAACTTTTCGAGTAAGCATGTCTGTGCGCTTCAGCAACTGCCCTCTCTACTCTGGCCTGGCCAGTCGAAAATGGCATCTTAAAGTCAAGGTCACGGTGTCATCCCACCACAGGGCTGTGTTTAATTACAGCCCCATACGGGCTGACAGCCAATATGGATCCAAGGCTAGCCCTGAAGCTCAGTTAACTCTTTCCACCTACTCCAAATTGTCCTGCTAGCCCGCCCTGCCCTGGGAAGCCTTGAGAACTAACTGTACCCCTAGGGAGGCCTGACCAGGTATTCTGAGTCAAGCAGGTCGTCGGCTGAACTACAAATGTCTATATGGCCACAGTGCCCCTGACATGTCCAATGCTGGAAATGCACACTGGAAACTGGACTAGGTATAATAAGCTTCAACACTTTAAAATGACAAGGCGAGGAAGGGAAAAAAAGAAATTCAGAATCAACAGATCCAGAGATAGGGTGTCAGGTGTGTGTACCATTCTGCCTACATCTGACTCAGTGAGGTGGAAAATATTTATTTTTCTGTGTTCTGGATATAAGCAATAGGAATGATTATTTTAACATTACAGGCTGTTGTGGACAGCCACATGGAGAGAAATACAGAAAGCACTTCACCACTCCTTACTGCCTGGCTACAGCACCTCTGAAAATGAAAAGAAAACATGCAAGCAGCTTTTCTCCTTGCTTCTCATTTACCTGCTATGTGTTCCTGTTTGGGGCAAATTCCTCTAGATGACGTTGATAAACAATCGTCATCCTCTGGCGTGACCTGGATGCCAACCTCCACGGGATTGGATGCTTTTTTCATCTCGATTGGTGAAGGGGAAGGTGGCTTATCCACAGCTTTTTCTAAGCAGAGGCTGCCATTGCATTGTTTCCGTTTGTGCTCGATAAAAATAAGAATGTCCCCCAATGGGAAGTTCATCTGGCACTGCCCACAGGTGAGGAGGTCATGGTCCCCTTCTGGAGCTCCCAACGGGCCGTGGTCTGGTTCATCATCTGTAAGAATGGCTTCAAGAGGTTCGGCTGTGGTTGGAGAAACAAAAGCACAATTATTAGAGTGTCAGAGAGGAGAGAAAAGGGGAAAACACTTTCTCAACCCCATCCCATCCCACCACATTATGTACAGTGTTTCTAGGCTTCTCTATATAAAATCCAGAAAATGTGAACACACAAAATGTACAAGGATGTGTAGGGTATCAATACAAAAGCAAATTTATCAATGAGGCAAATCATCACATATTTAAAGAAAACAGTCTTACTTGCACAACTCCAGAGAAAGCATATACTACACACTACACACCACACACACACACACACACACACACAGTGTGTACAGTTTTTAAGTTTAGAAAGAATACGACTTAAATAAATAGTTAACACAAGGTACATAAAGAAAGCTTAAATAATAACTACAAGAAAAACTGGTAAAAACATTGATCGAAACCAAATTTGTTTCTTTTTCCCTATTATACTAAGTTGTCTATTGTGCCAAAAGGAGAGGTGAATAAACACACACCCCCTTTGTGTATGAATGCATATCCTCCTAAATATACAGACATGGCTTCATAAATTAGAAAGCTACTACATCACACAAAAAACGTGCCACATTTACACTGCCGTAATAAGAAAACTACTACATTCACCTATGAAACGATCTAAATAATAATCATAATGCAGCACAATTCACACTGCCAAAAACCCTTCTGATCTCACTCTCAGCACTGCCACAAAATCAAAGAAATATCAAATTCATTGGCAATTCTTCTCAGACACATTAGCTAAATGGGATACTTTTGAGTACTTAAGAAAATAAGCCAATTAGTCATTTTTTTATTCGGAAAAAAAGGAATGCCTAAAATATTCTAAACATGCTTGCAGTTGGTAGCATCCATGACATAAAAATCAGAATGGTCAAGCACACACCACATATCAGAACAAGGCTGAGAAGTCCTTTCTTCAGACTTGAAATACTTTGCCTAATGTTGTCAAAGTTGACTAATTTTCTGAATGAGCTCCAAAACGCTTCATTATGAGACTATTTCTGCACACATAATCACCAGCGGATGCTATAACAAGGTAGACATGTCTTTCTTTCCTGTTTGCTTTTTTTTTTCAACTTTGTACCAAAATACTCCAGCATCTATTTGAGTAGTTTCTATCATTTTTTAACCTTCCAAAGGGGAAAAGAGAGTTGCTAAGTCTCTGCTCATGAAATCTTACGCTTGCTCTATCAAAAAGGAAAGAAAAAAAAAATCACAAAATACAAAACACATCCAGGATGCTACCAGTTAATAAAACTGAAGCAGAAAATGTACAAGTCTTAAACAGTTAATCAGTCTGACCTTCTTTAGCAAGCTGCCAATTTCACATTTAATGAACTTAAAGCCACAGAGAATCAAAAAATAGATTTTAATTTGAGTGTAGAATATTGGAACAGATTTTGATAAAGTGCAAAAATCCAGTGAACTCAGGTTAAATTTATTTCAACCCTACCCAGGCTGAATATTGAGGGGGAAGATCTAGAGTAACTCCCAGATGTGCTAGGTGAAATAATATTGAGAGAGCCCTGCCTAGCTGCACCTGTGCTCAAGTAGGACATGTCATAATTTCTAGCCTCTGGTACTCCTCCTAATTTAACATAAGGTCACCACAGGAATATGAAGGTTATATTCCTACTAATAAAGACTATAAAGGAAGCATTTATGTTTCTTTGCCCAACATACTGACCAAAAGATAAATACAGACTACACATGCACACTTCTCAAATAAAAGGAGAGGAACGGAAGTGCTTCTGCATTGTGCCTTTATGTCATTTTTCTCCTACATTTACTTTCATTTTGACCATGTGAGGAACTGAATGGGGAAGTCATTCTCCAATATCCCTGCTATTTGAAATAAGGATTTTAAGTACACATTGACAAATGTGGCTTTTTTGTTTAGCATTAACTACAAGTTCTGAGGTTTCCAGATTGCAGGAACACTGAGGAAACATATTTTATTTTACTAAAGTTAGTAGTACGTGGAAGATTTGCAAAAAAACATTTTTTAAAATTTCACTGTTAAGATTCTTTTTTTTATTCCCAAGGCTTGACACATTTCTGAAAGTGGGAATATTATTTAGGAGCAAAAGGAAATATTCTCCTAGGTATCAAATAGTTAAAGGTAATGCAGTTCAAAACAGACTTGGTTAAAGTCTTCTAAATGTAGTGACTGAACTGATTTACAATCAAAACCAGGAAATGAAGTGGTAATTCAGAGGTTGCTGATTACACCTCCACATTTCACCTAATTAATTTTATAGGAGGCAAAGTTCTTGAAAATAACAAGATGATCAAATGTACAGATATAAAACCTGTAACCTCAACATTTTCTATGCTCTTAACGTAAATTATTGCTAATTAACAAGAATTATATCCTAATGTATGAAATACATTTAACATCATCTCCTTGCAAAACATTTGGCTAGTGATGTTCAGAGAAATACCAAAACGTGTTTTTATTATTGCTGCTATTATTAAAAATCAGACAAAGTGGGACACAAAGAAAATATGAAAATACAATTCTCTTGGTGTAGTCTACTGATTTGCATTGACATCTTTTCTCAGTGGCAATCAACATTTCCTTTCTGGGCATCTGATAATTTCTCTGCATTTTAATGCAAATTCCTCTTTCCGAAAAACCTTCCTAACCTCAGTCATTTACCACCCCCCCCCATTTCAACTCCATCCTCCTTCTCCCCCACAATACCATCGTTTCTAAGCTCCGGCCTAAACTCTGTCTACAAAGCAGGGAGTCCTCGATTGAAGTGGAAGGGAGTGGGCAAATAATCATAATAATTAGCCGTGAATTCTCTCTACAAGGAGAGGAAGAGAAATAGAAAATAAAATGCTTCTGCGTTCAAACGGCAAGACAGCCTGGAACGTCTCAACGTCCCAGCGGCAGACTGAGATGTCTTTCCTCTCTCTGTAGCTGCAAAAGAATAAATTTAAGGAAAAAAGAATCCTTAGAAGAAATGTTGGGAAGAAGCAGGGGAAACGAGGGCTGCTAGGGGAGGCGGAGGGGGAGGGGTGAAGGGAGATGTGTCTTCAAGTTTGCTTTCCAAGTCCTTCCCCTTGATTGTCTTAACAGCGTAAAGAAGCAAACGAAGGCTCAAATGCAGAGAGGAAAAGCAAAGAAACAAAAGCGAAGCCGGGGGCTACAGGCCCAGGGCAGGGGGCCCGGCAGGGGTGGGCCGTGCAGAAAGTGAAGTTGGGCGCCGGGACTCTGAGGCACAAAGCGAACAGCGTGCTGGCTGCAGGCTCCCGCCGCGCTTGCTGCGAACACGTGCAGCAGCGGCCGCGGGGCCTTGGGGCCGGGGGCCCAGAGGCAGCGAGCAGCCTGGGGCCCCGACTGCTGCCTCCCACGCCCGTCCAGCCCGGCCGCGCGGCGACGGTTCTCTGGGCCCTACAGTTGGTGGAAAAGGAAGTGAGGTCTGGAAAACCCGGCTGGTTAACCCGGTGCAGTCTTGTTATCCCCGCGCACACCCCAAGCGCGGGTCCTGAAATTCATTCGGTGTCCACACGCTTACACTTTTTACTTCGGGGGATCGCTGCAAATGCGTTTTCCCCGCAATTCTCGGCACTGGGTGTGCGCACAGCAGCGGCCGCGGTTATTCATTATTAATGCCGCTGCTTGCCCGCATCATTATGATGATAACTATTACTATTGTTGTGATTCCAGGCTTGGAGGCGAGAGCCGCGGGAGACGAGGAAGGGGTGTCGGTCTGCAGAGCCGCCTGGCAAGCTCGCCGCGGCCACTAAGGTCTGTGCTTTGCGTGGGGATGATAAGAGTAGACGTGAACCTAGAGACCAAGGGCAAACTTGCCATATCCCTCCCTTCGGCCATGCCCTGTAGCCCAAGAGCGCGCACTCTTCGTTCCTCCCTACCAAAAATGCCCGCCCGGAAAGAAAGCGAAAACTGCACCCCACTTCTCGCCCAGCGCGCCCTGGTCTCCTCAGCTCGCGCACCGGGGTGTCGGCCGCGCGCCCGGGCGCTTCTCCGCGGCCCTGGCCAGAAGCATTTTTAAAGTCAAAATGAAGAACAAAGACATAAGGAGAGATGGGGGGAGAGAAAGGGAATTCTGCCTAACTGTTCGTTCCCCCCCACCCCCACCCTCGCAAAGCTCGTCCCTCTGCGGACGAGAATCGCCGGGCAGGAGGTGGGGGAGGCTCTGGTACAGGTTCAAGTTCGCTGAGCTTTCTTGATCTTGTTCTGCCTCCTAGCGACCGAATAGCTTATTCAGCCCACATAGGGGGGAGGGGGGTCCTGAGGACTGGGATGGCTCCTGCCCCCTCTGCGCACCCAGAAAAAGAGAAGAGAAAGGAGTGACCCACGCACCCCCTCCCAAACTGGCCCTTTAACCCAGTGCCCGCACCGGGACAGGAGGAGAGGGGACTAACCCTTCCAGCTTGGAGTGTCCTGAGAGGGACCCAAGACGGAGAGGGATACGAGGGAGCAGCCCGGACTGCGCGCCCCAGTCTGTCCTTTGAACCCCCATTGCATCCTTTGGACGAAGGACCAGGCTTTCCCGAGTCCTGCGAACACTGCCCTTCCTTCCCGCCGGTACCTGGCCGGGCTGTAACTTCACACCGCCGCGCGCAGCGTCTGATCCGCATCCGGCGCGGCCGGGGGAGTGGGGGGCGGGGGAGAGCGGTGAGGGAGGGATGCGCGGGGGTGGGGAGAGGGAGGGCCCCGCAACGTGCCAGGGCGGGGGAGCTTCCGAAGTGTGTGACAAGTTCCAGGGCCCAGTGAAAAATTCAATTCCCTGTGCGCACCCCCCACACCCCTTTAAAAAAAGAGAACCAAGTATAGGTGGTCCTTTAAAATTGCATCAAAAATTAAAATAAGAATCATAAATGAGGTTGAGGGGGATGTGGGCCCTCTTACGCCTTTCTTTCCCTTGCTGCCAAACTTTCCTAAGTGCCTACCGCCCGCCTTTCCTGGCGCACTCAGCCGGACACAGGCACCACAGTCACCACCACCTTCTGTAAAGACTCACAAGGACCCCTGACCAAGCCTGGCCAGGGGAAGAGAGCAAGAACCCAAGGGTGGGGTGCGCGGGGTCCCGGGATCCAGCACCCCCGAAATGCATACTCGAACGCACTTCTCCCCTGCCCCCCCTCTCCTGGCCTGGCTGCGCTCGGGCGCACGGGGCCGCTGGCCAGACCCGGTGGGAGGGGGCAGGGAAAGCACGTGGTGACCTCCCCGATGTCCCAAGCACTGGACAAGAGACGTCTCAGAGTACCTGGGGCGGAGTGGAGGGGGCGCGCAGAACAAGCTTTTCCTGTAGCTTTAAAAATAAAAATGCTTTGCAAAGCCGAGTTTCACCCAGCAGATTTCTCAGTCTGGGAGGTCGGGAGGAGGTCTGGGCATTGTGCTGGGGGCGGATGGGGACCGCGGGCCAGGCTGGCTCGGAGTCACTGCGTGGCCTGCCGCGGTGCCCGGCGGGTGGGCGGCAAGCGCCGGGTGGGCGATCCCGGGCTGGGCTGGGGCGCGGCGAGGTCGGGCGAGGCCCTGGCGAGGCCGGGCCGCCGCCGACGCCTGCTCCCGGGCTGCCGCGCCGCGCTCGGTCCTCAGTCTGTTTGTTGGCAGGAGGCTCCCGCACACGCGGTGCTTGTAAACATTCAGACACGAGATTTTTCCCAATCAAAATCCACTTCCACTTTTTTTGAAAATCTTCCAAAAAATAGTAAGAGGAGGGAGTTCCTCTCTCCCTCTCTGTGCCGCCGGCGCCCTAAGTTTGCAACTGAAGGGGTTTTTGGGGAAGGGGGTGACTGTAAATTTTTTTTCCTCGATGAGAGATTGTGAGATTTTTTGCAGGGGGGGTGGGGGAGTCAAAGAAGACCGTTGCAGAAAAGGGCTGGCAGAACGTTTGGCTTCTGTTTTGGGGCAAGAAACTGTACGTTCTCTTGCCTTGTGTATTTTATTTTTATTTATTTATTTATTTATTTAAATTTTTTGCACGTCTCCTCCTCGCCACCTCTGAGGCTCGGCCGGGAGGGGCGGGCAGCGGCAACCCGAGCGGTAGCGGTCTCGGCTCCCTCCCTCTCTCTCCCGCGTGCCCACCGCCACCTCCTCCCCCGGCCCTCGCTCCTGCCCTTCGGCGGCCGCGGCGGCGCGGGAGGGCAAGCGCAAGGAGCCGGCACAAAAGGCAGCGGGACAAACACCCACCTCGGGCCGGAACAAAAGGCGGCAGCGCCGGCCGCGTCTCCCGTCCTTCCCGGTCACCCGGCTCTCCGCGCCGCCCCGGCCCCTCTCCCGACTCGGGAGCCCTGGGGACACCCTTCCACAATCCCACTTTCTCACTATTGTGGCGATGACTACTTTCCTCCCGGTGCACACTTGACCATGAGCGCGCTGGTGTCCAAAGGCCAGTCTCACCTCTTTACTCCCCGGGAATTTTTTTTTTTTAGACTTGGACTCACTCTCCCCCACCCCCTTATCCTACGGTGAGTGGAAGCAAACCCCCTTTCCCCACCAGCTCCCACCCCCAGGTTTGCATGTAAGTTGTCCGCATCCTTAGCATTGTTCATTATTTTGCAAGACGGGGGTGCGGGGAGGGGGGAATCATTGCATTCCTTTCGAAAATAGAAATAAAGCGGCAGAAAGGAGGAAAGAGGAGGAGTCAAATTTTTGTAAAATTAAATAAAATTAAAAGGTGCGTGCTATCTCAAAAGTGCACACGGCTGTGGTTCGAGATGGGATGAGGGGTTTTTTCCCCCCTTTTAATCTCTTTTACCTCGACTCTCGGAGGTTTTTCTTGTGAAAAATTTAAAAATGCATGCACACACCCCTCTCTCCCCCTCTCTCTTGCTTCTCGTCCTGCGCGCTCTCGTGATTATTAATAATTATTATTACTATTATTGGGTTACTTACGCGAGAATTCCCGTTTGCTTAAGTGCTGGGGTTTGCCTTGCTTGCGACGAGACATGGTGGGCTGCGGGGCGGGCGGCGGCGGCGGCGGCGGCGGCGGCGGGCGGACGACGGCTCGGTTCACATCGGGAGAGCCGGGTTAGAAAGAAGGAGACTCCAGAGAAAATATCTTCATCAGTGCCTTTTGACATCCAAAATAAATTAGAAATAATACAAAGATGGCGCAGGGAAGATGAATTGTGGGAGAGCCGTCATGGCTTTTTTTTTAAGCAAAAAAAAAAAAAGAGAGAGAGAGAGAAGAGAGATAGAGGGAGAGAGAGAGAGATGAAAAAAATGGCAAAAGCCCCCCTGAGCTGCAAGTTCAAGTGCGGACGTGACGTCCCTGCGAACTTGAACGTCAGGAGTCTGGATGGACAGAGACACACAAAACATGGGCAGGGCGAGCAGGAGAGAAGGGGAGGAGGGAAGGGGAAGCTCACACCAATGGACACACATCAGGGGCTGGACATGAAAAAGAGACCAGGACAAGCCAATGGCCAGTGCGGGGCGGGAGAGGTGCGGGGCGGGGGGCTCCGCGGACGCCAGACGCGGCCCCCGGGGGAGGGGCGGGCAGAGGGGAGGGGGCTCTGGGGCCGCGGGCTCACCAGTGGCCGCAGCGAGCGCCGCGGCGGTGGCGTGGCCGGGAGAGAAGAAAAGGGCGGCGGGGGTGAAAGGAGAGGGTGGGGGGGAGCAAGACGTGAGCCCTGCTCCCCCCCACACGCGGACCCTAAAATGAAAGATTATCTAAAAACAAAACAAAAAAAAAGCTAGAGTGCACCGGGAGGCTGCAGCCCGGGGTTGGGGAAGCGCGGGCGGAGGGAAGCCAGGTAGAGTTGCTCCCGGACACCCTCCTCCGTGCGCACACCCACTTCCCCTCCCCGCCGCCGCCGCGCTCGCTCCCCGCGTGCGGACGCCAGGGGCCGAAGTGAAAGCCCCGAGCCTGCGGCTGCGCTCAGGAAACTTTGCCCGAGGAGAGGATAGCAAAGAAAAATCACCCGAAGTTGAGAGCTGAGCCTCCAAGTTACAGCTCCGCAGCGGGCGAGGGGAGGCGGGAGGGAGTGCGCGGCGAAGCGGAATCTAGCCCAAGTTTGGAGGGTTTCGGGTCCGGAAGGGCAGCGCCCCGTCCTCCGGAGCCCGGGCGGCCTGGGAAGGGGCTGGGGCCAGGGAGGCGGCGCAGGCCGGGGCCCGAAGGACAGGAGGGCGCCCCCAAGGCCGAGCCAGGGACAGGGGATCTGAGCGCCCCGACAAGCGACTGGGTCTGAATGCAACTGGAAGCACCGAGTCCCCGGTTCCCAAGAGTCACGGAAAGAGAGGCCGAAGAATAAAGAAGGGAGAGCCAGAGTCCGAGCCCGTTCCAGCCCCGGGAGGGGATCGCCGGGGCCCGGGGCGAGGGAGGCGCCGAGGCGTCCACCTCTCCGCCGGCCGGAGGACAAAGCGCGGGCAGTCCCGGGAGTCCCAGTCCTTGGGAACGTGCTCCCGGCGACGCGGGAGGTCCCCGAGCCGGGTCCCAGGGAGGGACACACCCCCTCCCACTCTAGAGCAACTGCAAAAGCACAGAAGAGTGGAAAGAAAATGTTTCTTACGGGCTGAGCACAACTGTTCCTGTGCTGTTACCCGGGGAAAGAGAAAATGGGGAATGGAGAGAGAGCGACAGGCTCGCAGGAGCAGCCGGGAGGCCAGGGTGGTGAGATGACCGCCCTGGGTCAGCGCCGCGCTCTCCAGGCGCCCCGGGCCAAGGCGCGCACCCAGCAGCCGGCTGCTCCCTGTCGCCCTTCTGCAGACGTTCCCTGGAAATTAGGGAAGACCTGTTGGAAATAAACCCCTGTCTCTTTAATGCGCACACGCACACACAAGCGCGCTGCCGCTGTCAAAAAGCGGGCTTCACTCTGGCGTGGGATACTTTCAGTTTTACGTAAAATGTACAGCAACAGCACCCCCTGCGATTGGAAAGTTTATTCAGAAACGTGCCTGTAAAGTCCCCCGGCGTCTCCCGCCTCCCAGCCTCCCGCCTGCCTGCACCACCCTGCAGCCGCCGCCGCCGGGGAGATCGCGCTCCTATTCCAAATCGGGAAGGGCCTGGGGGGAGAGGAAAATGGACTCAAGTCCAAGGGAGGTGCGGAGGGTGCAGGGTGGAGACGGGTCGCCGCGGCCCGCGAGCCCCCGAGCTGCAGGTGGATGTGTGTGAGTGTGTGTGCAGAGCGAGGAGCCTTCCTTCCCTCTCCTAGGGGCTCCACAACCCCTGTCTTCTCATCCCCCTCCTCAGCCTAAGGGGTGTCGTTTCCGTAAATTCACCCACCCGGTGGGGAGCTTTGTTTTAAGCGAGGGCCCTGGGCTTGCACGCGCTCACCCATCTCGCAGCCTCGCCGGCAAGCGGCTGTTTATTCCTGTGTCGTCTTAGCAAAGTTTCAAACCTACTGTATTAGAAAATGACTGGCTTGCCTAGCACGGCGAAGCTTCGGACCCCTCTGAGGAAGAGGAGATTTTGACGGTCAACATTAGGAGAGATGTTGGCTTGACTGGGTTTGTGTTAATGTGGTTTGTTGTTGTTTTTATTGTTTCCCTCCAGTTTAAAGGCGGGGTGGGGGGGACCTCAAATTCTGTTTAAGAAGCAGGAAGATTCACTTGCAGTAAAGCTCTGAGTGAATGTGTGACACCATTTCCCCTTTTCATTGAGTTCTTCAGAGCAGGTCAGCATCTCTCTTCCACTACAGTCTGTTTTTTGTCTCGTTAAAACAGCCTTGGAGCCACCAAAAGAATGTCTTCGCGGAGGGGGAGGAGGCAGGACAGGGAGGAGGACGGTTGGAGGGTTGGAGGGAAGGTGAAGGAGGAAAAGAAGGAAGTGCAGCTGGGAGGCCTTTGAAAAATAAAAAAATAAAGCCCCTTCAGGTAACAATAGTGAGCCGGATTCTTTCGGAACCGGGCTTTTCGGATTTGAATATTGTTACCATCCATCTATAAAAGTCCGTCTATAGAAAAGATATATAAATGGGTGAATGTGTGTTGTGGAAATATAGATATGTATGATTTATATATAAGGGTGCGTGTAAAGCTTTTCAGGGTTGGCTGTAGTGTAAAAAGTAATGACTTTATTACCTCTGAAAGGTTCTGTGGTTCACATTTAACAGTCTTCTGAATTACAATTCATTACACAATTGTGTGCTCTCTAAAACCGGCACCCTATCAGGGCCGCTATCTGTGGTTATTTCCAATAAATAACTGGCAACATTTTATTGATTTTCTTTTTTAAAAAATCATAGGAAATTAAGCACTTACTTACAAGTAGGTCTGCTATGTTATTGCACTTGTTTCAGATTCCAGGGGGTTCCTTCCGAAACCACATCTTAAAACATACATTAAAAAGCCAGTTTTGCAGCTGCTTTCCCCGGGTGCCAATGGAGAGGTAAGCAGCGACGTTTCCCCCATTAACATATATTTAATTTCACCATCATAAAATGCCCAGGGTGAAATGGGAACTGCCCTCCGCTCCCGCCCCTCCCCCAGCCGGATTTCACCGGGTCCAGAAAACCAGGGCTGTGTATGGGCATTTGATCCCTCCTCGTCGTCTGCCCTCCTCCCGGGTCCCTGCTGCTCTCCCCTATGGGTGACGCCCCCTCCTTCTTTGCCGCTGGATGCTCGCTAAGGCGCCCAAAAGTGGGGGAGGGGAGAGTTTGTATGTGTGTTTAAAGAAATAAAAATGTGTTGTTTTAAGAGATTTAAAAATATTATATAAGTATTGATTAACGATGCAGGTGGTTTTGTAGAGGGGGTGAAAGGTCACTTTAAATGCGCACACTTGGATACACGATAAGTATATTTACCTTTCCAGAAGTGGCTTTTAGAAAGTAATAAATTATGACAACGTTAAAATTATTTTCTGGCCGTTCAGTTAACTTCGTTTGGGGCCGTAGAACCTTTGCTGCTTCCATTGAGAGGGTAATTACGCTCCGTGGGCTCTTTTCCCAAACCTTTGGTGACGACACTGCGTGTAAACTCCAGGCCAACAGAGGACCCCCCCTCCCTCCTCCCCCTTTTTATCCTGCCGGCGGAGGAGACTCCCCAGGACTTCCTGCAGTATATATTCTGCCTCTGATCTCCGTACTTAATAGCCAAGTCCTGGTTTATGCTTTATAATGTGTTGACAAGTTTTCTAACAGACTTTCTGAAATAATGCACATATATTCACGTCGGTTAGAAACCCACCGTATTTTTAGTATTTTTAGAGTCGAGTAGATCTATACCCTAATGCAGTGAGAGAGTGTAAATCATAGAAGATTTCATAGTCCTTTCAGTAGTTTTCGGTATGAAGTATGAGCCGCGTGGCCTCCAGACGTAACCTTTTAGAAAAAAAGACAGTGCTTTTATTTTATGGTGTAAAGTGCTTTTAGCTCCAGGGCTCTGAACGTGAATGTGGTCAACAAACAGCTCGAAGAGGGAGACTTAATACACTCCCAGCCCTCGTGCCGAGGATCGCCTGGCGCGGGGGACTCGGGCTGAGCTGGAGAATGAAGGGTTAAAGGGTCTGCCTGGATGGAAACTACAAGATTAAAATAAAATATTCACTGTCTGCCTTTAGGGAGAAACACCTTTATAGACTTAAAGATAAATAAATGAATCAATGACTGAATGATTAAAAACACAATCAGTCCCACCTTGCTTTTTAACTTCGCCCTTTTTCTTTCTTTCACTTCTTTTCCTTTTTTATTTTTCCTAATCAATCGGCAGATTGTAAAATAGAGTCATCCTCATAAAAATAAAACCTAGGTTTTGGATTCCGCACTTGCCATAGGTTTTGCATTTGGGGTTCTTGACAATGGGAGTGCTAGGGTGTTAAGACAAAGGAAAAATGAATTTAAAATATTGGGGGTTGTACTTGAGGAAAGGGGTGGACTTCTTTTCCCTCTTTTACTCCCAGTGTGACCCAGAGCCTGGAAGGGCCCTGGAGGGCAGTATCTACTCCTCTGCAAAAGCACAGACTTCCCCCAAGGAGATTCCTGGGAGAACCATTAGTCTGGCATCTTCTCCAGAAGCTTCCTGGGCCTTTAGCTGGCTGGCACTCTGCTTCATATACCTGGATGGACTCATCCAAAGAAAAAGGAAAGGAAGGAAGGAAAAAGCTGCATCTGCTCTAAGTAAGTCTGTACTCGCCTCTAGACTGGGCTGCTGTGTGCTGAGTCGATAATGTATGAGTTGGGGGGAGCAGTAGTCTCACCACTTAGTAAGGGGCCACTTTGAAAAGACAAGGAATTCTGGTTAGAACACTGCTGGGTAAAATCCTCAATTTAGCTTCTTAACATTGACATCAAAGACACACAGGTGCTGGGCAATGCTGCCAGCCCAGTGAATGCTGCATGAGAGACTTCCTAGTGCAATACTCAGCACACATAGATGCTCAATAAATGGTCTTTAAGTGAATAAATTAATAAATTTTATCACCACATACATGAAACCAACATAACCATCCAAATTCTATTCATTTCCCCCCAGAAACCAATAAGGCTTTGATCAGGCAATCCTATTGTAAGAGTGCATTTAAGCCTAAAAATGATTCCCACCAAGGATGGTGAGCTCAAAAAAGATTATCTCAAATATCAGAGCAGCTGAACAATTAACAACATAATGCAAGATATTTCCATCATCTCCAGCAGCCTACATTAACAAAAATCTTCCAAATAAACCAATATCAAGAACCCAGCATCAGATGATTCCTTTTTTAACATTGCGTTTTGGATATGTACAAATCTGCTTTCCCAAATGAGAGCCCTTTTAAAGGAAAAAATACAATCAAATAACCAAAAATAAAACACATTTCAAACTTTATTCCCTGTGGCCCCCCCCCCACCACCATGAATCTTTTACTTTTATCAAGGGAATAATTTTTTCAATACATGTTTTTCACACCCGATCTTAAAAACAATCTTCACCTATTTGCCTCTTTTTTTTTTTTGTAAATAAAAGGAAAAGCAACACACATACACACACACACACACATCTGGTGTGACATTTTGTACAGCCAGTTTCAGCCCAATGTGATTTAAAACAATGTGAGTTAAAAACCTCTTAAAATTTGGGTTTATAATGGAAACGCTGACAGACTCTTAATTATAGCAGCCCTGCCAGACACTGCTATAATGAAATAGTTGTGCTTTCATTACTATAGAGGCACTATAGTTAAGGGTCTGTCAGTGTTTCTATTATAAACCCCAAGTTTAAGAGGTTTATAACTTGGGCTATTTAAATGGCACTGGGTGGAATTCAAGTTATCAGTCCAGATGTGAAGTTGTTTTATAAAAGGCAGAATAACTCAGCTGAGGAAGCCTTTGGATATCTCTCTTTCTCTCTCTCTATTTCTCTCTCTCTCTCTTTCTCCCCCCTCACCCCCCCCACCACTTCTCCCCTTACAGAACATTGCAGAAATGATTTTTAGTGGTTTCAGATGGTCTTATTGCCAACTCCTAGCTATGACTTCACTGTCTAAAAGGAGATTTTATAGGCGGTTGGTCCTTTATTTGGACAAGTACTCTTTGCTATTTTATAAGTTTTTATTATTTTTATGCTGGAGTATGTGTGGGATGTGTGTGCCTATATACACTCACACGCACACACACACACACACACACACACACACACAGAAATAAACAACTTAAAAATCAAGACTATATGCCAAGGAATATTGCAACCTCATACATATACACAGAGGTATACATTTGGTGTTACATTCTGATGAAAAAGTATGAATTTACCAAAGAGGAGAAATAAAGAGCCTCAGATCTTCTTTATCTCCATCTATCAACTGTGTGGTAAAAATAAAAGACTTAGTATTAACATTTTATTTCATAGAAGATGTAGCTTTCCTGGTATCACTTGGTTTGTTCCAAAAGCAACAGCTAGCTTGGTGCAGTCCCAGCCCTGAACTACCCAGAGACTGTACACAAATACTATACATTTCTCTGTTTGATTTCGATTGTTGACAGACTGATCAAGAATTTACCTTGGATTACCTAGTGCACCAGAGTTTTGACATATGTACTATTAACCATAATACGTATTTAATGTTCATTGATGATGATGTGGCTGATGCTGGTTCTGTGCGTAAAGAAAACAAGGATGGTGGTGGTAACAGTGATGATGGTGGTGATGGTGATGGTGTTAATGATGTTGGTGGTGGCGATGGCAGTGGAGGAGGTAGCAATGATGGGATAGGTGGGAAGTGGTGGTTTCTCTAATTAACATGTCCACCAGAGGGCAGTAGGAATAGAATGAGAGTTGGAGCTCAAACACATTGTTTCTCCAACTCTTGTTGCTTTAGAAAAGCCAGTTCCACAAAGATCAGGTAGCAGTGGAGTTAAAGTGAAGTTTTCAAATGCATGCAGCTCTGTGGCCCCCCCACCACGATGTGGCCTTGGCTGGGTGTTGTTGGCAGTCCCCAGCTCACTGACTTCATACGGAAAGATCCACCAAGAGCTATGCAGCAACCATGTCTGCATTTAGAAATCTTTTCACTTTCAGAAGAAGAGCAGTTCCTTTTCTCTGTTCTCCCTGACTGGGATCAGACCACCAAATCAGGCCACCAAGTACCATAAGGCTTTGATAATTCTCACTTCACAATAGCTTTAGTTGGTCTCCTCTGGAATTCGCTGGGTGACAAAAGAGAAGCAGTCATCAAAACATGTCACCAAGCTCAAGTTCCTCTCTGCCAGTTTCCCATAAACCCCACAAATGCCTAGCCCCACAACCACTCCAGATGGATGCCAGTCATCCCCAGAGAGCACTGAATAGCTGAGGCTATTCTGTCCCTTTTCTAGAAATTAAGACACCTTTTTTTTTCCTGATAGTCACTAGTATTTTTTTTTTTCCTGCCGAATTCAGCAAAGGGAACTTTCTGGTAGAAAATGCGTATCCCTTTCTCACCTTTCTTTGGCAGCTTAGTAGAGAATAAACAAATCTCTCTGTTCTTCCATTCCTGGTTGTATACAATTTGCCTGTTTTCTCTCTTTCTCTTAAAAAAAAATTCCTCGCACAAGGTCAGTTATCTAAACCTCCGGTTTCCTATAAAATGAAGAATCTGTTCCTCAGAATTGTTATTCTTTCTTTCTTTATGGAGCACTGCGCTGAGCAGACATGAGACATGGTCCCTGCTTTTGGAATTTTTTTTTATTTTTAAGGCACTAAGACACACATACACAGGCACAAGAATGTCACATAAAGTTCATGAGTCACACTTGCCAAAGCCATACAAATGCAAACTATTATCCTCATTTTGCATAGCCCTGGCTCCTCGGTGCTGATGTGAACAGTTCTGAGCCTACAGCAAGGATCTGTATGAAACAACACAGCTCTGGTCACTCTGACACCAGATTTTTACTCTCTGGAGAAAGAACTTGATTTCCCAGAAATACAAATGGTAAATAATGAGGTTCGGTTGTGGATATCTGAGATAATCTATTGTTTTCACAGTTTTTTATAATGTTTTCATATAACTTAACTAATTACTTTTGCGAAATGAGCTCTCTATACTACCATTTGTTTTGTAGGCAATATTATGGACTATTCCTAACATGCATTTGTGAATGTATCATTTTTTAAATGACATTGTTTTGGTTCCCTAACACATAGTAGGCATTTAATACATTTGCTAAATCAAGGAATGAATTCCACGAATGCATTTTCAGTTGCTTTTGCCAGTGAAAAGGTACAGGTATTTGTGTCTGCTCACTATTAAATACTCACATAGTAGAAAATTATATTATTTCACTTTTTAAATAGTTAAGAAGTATGAGCCATTTGCACTGCTATCTAACCTACATATTATAAACTGCATATCCATTTGCATCAGGTGGAAACAATTGCATGTCTCTCTGTGTATATTTCATATAACAACTTATGGCATAAAAGCCACTGCATTACCCAAGTCCTGAGTTGTTAGTGCTTATGAGGTACAGCCTCTGTCATTTTCATCTTTTTTCCCCCTCAGCACAGAGTAGTACTTTTGAAAAATGTCTGGTACACGAATAAAAAGACTTACAAAGTAAACCACTTAGATTCCTAGGAATTTCAAAATCCTATCTACCATAGATAAAATGTCGTTTTTATTGTTCTCAATTCTCAAATTTTGAAATGCAATAAAATATTCAAACAGCCAAATTCCAAGTGCATTGTAACACAGAGTAACTCTGGGAGATTAACTCTGGAGGCTGATTCTCCAGATACTACGTTCTTTAAATATCAAGACCTGTTCTAGCCGGTCCTCATTTGAAACAGGCAAAGCTCACAGAGCTTTATATTGGCAACCACCTTCCCATACATCCTGAAACAGTGATTTTTGTGGCCTGGCTCAGAGAGCAAGGGAAATATCAATCAGTATGTGCTCTTCAAATATGATGAAAAAGAATCACAACCCTCTCTTCTCAAAATGTTGAACCTTGAACTCAGAGCTTAATTAGTAGGAGAAAACACAAAATCAGTAGATTTTCAAAATAAACTTGGCTTCTGACTGTAAATGTATTGGGGGGAGAAAGTGTATACATTAATTATTTGAATATTAAGCACATAAAGTGGTTTTACTAAAGATTGTAAATCTTTTGCTGGTGTTGATTTAAAGGGTCTAGAAAATTAAAAAATATGTTCATTTTAAAACATTTTACAAGAAGCCAATTCTCCTTAATGGGAACTTGCAACTCTCAATTTTTTTTTTATTTTAGCATAAATAAATCAAACTGAGAAGCAGCCTCAAACCAAAAAGGAACTACTTTTTTTTTAATTCATGTGACTTTTGCTTTAGCAATGTCTTTAGAATTCCAAGATTGTTTATTTCCACTCAGATCTTCACATTCAAGGGTCTCGATCTCTTAAAATTAATGTGGCAAAGAGATAAATTTAAATGCTGAGTCCAGGCTTGTGTTTTCAGCTATTTCACCCTCAGTAAGATTGACATGATACCTGGTTTGTAGAAACATCCAAAATTAATACATTTATGACAATGCTAAAAAGTTGTGATTCATTGCTTCCAATTTGTAAACATTCTAGAAGGAAGAAGATTTTCACTTTGGAAGCTGAAGGGGGCAAAAGAGCCCCTGATTTCAGCTGGTATCTTTTCTTAATTTTTTAGGGATGAAAGACGGACCAGCAGCAAGGAAATAAATCTTAATCCTGAAACAGATATTTTTTAAACATAATATCAAATGCCTAAACACTGTGGGTAAACTTGCACTGATATAAGAAGATGATGGCAGTAATTATTTTAATGAAAATTTCCCCAGCCAGAAATAACAAACCGATATGTCACCTAATGTTACGCTGAAAGGTAGAATACAAGTACACATACTGCTGTGGTGACTAATGTGTGACAAGAGAATCCTTCTGCTTGCATTTTGGGCATTTATGTCATCACGTATTATTGATAACACATATTATTTTTACTACATGGTGTCTTTATTACGTAAAGCCTAATTGCAGGAAAAATTATTTTTATCCTCTTGATTTTGATAGGCATTTACATAGAAAGAGTGAGAGACAGAGAAGGCCGTGTATTGTGGAATTCCACGATCATGAAGGGTATTTGCTGATGATTGTCGATACCAACTCTATGAGCCCTGTGCACTGGCCTTTTAAGAGGGGAGGAAATTAAGTACAATAGACTTGTGATCAAATAAGGAAGAGGTTCTGATGGAGGCACACGGAGGAAGCAGGATGACTCAGAATTAAGGCGTCAGCCCCCGTCTTCCCTGAATATTCCTGTATTCAGGTATGGCCAACTAAAGGGTATATGAAATCTCTCCCTGAACTAAAACCCCTGATAAAATGGCGCGTTAACTGCACCTTGCTCCCGAGGTGGAGATAAGATTAGATTTTTCCGGGTGTGATTTCAATCAGGGTGCTTACTTTGGTGGAATGCTTTTCAAGAAAGCAAGCAGAGGAAGAAAAATCTGGCATCCAGAACCAAACAGGCCTTGAGTGTCTGGACCATGTACAGTTTCCACAAAGAAGGTCAAAAAGGGCTGAAAGAAAAGGTGTATCAAAGGTATCCTTGGAACTCAGAACCAATAAAAATGAAACTATTCTCTTCTGAGACCTAATTAACTTTTATATCCAAAGGTACACTGCACATTTGTTCATTGCTTAAGACGAAGACCAAAAAAATATATGTGCCATGGAACTAGGCTTTTAAATGATCTATTGGGTGGCTTTTCCTTGCCTGTAAGGAATTTTCTATTCTTTAGAGGTAGACATTCAATGAATAAGTCTATGCTAATTTTTTTCCCTCAAACGTTAAGTATTTTCTTGTATCTATTTTCGAGGAATCAGGGACTTAGTCCTGTAACTTCCAAAATATTCCCTTCAAATCCTAAAACAAAACCCAAACAAAAATGTTGAGGAAAAAAATTTCATGCTACAGGCTTTGCAAGAATTAGTCTCCTATTAGAGTCACGGTTCCTGTATGATCCTTTTTCATGTTTTAAAGGAGAATATATATTTTTCTGTTACCTTTCCTGACTGTAAAGCAATCACAGGAACCTGCAGGAGGCACCATAAATATGCAAATTTCTGAGAGATAACTGTTTTCAGTGGTTATGCCTCCAAGTAGTAAGGGAAACAGGAAAGCCAGAGCTTCCTACTTTCAAGTAATTCGTATGTTGGTGGTGCCCCCTGCTGCAATCACAGGGTGTCCAAGAAAGGGAGAATAAAATTCGGAAGCATTTAGCTCTGGTTAATGTGTGAAATAAATGCCCACTCCCTCTGCTCCAGAAGTAGCCATACTCAAGTCCAGAGTTCTTCCTGCCAGCCACAATCCCACTTTAAACACTTTCCTCAGCCTAAAATTTGGAAGATTCGCTTTTATCTCAAAATCTTTAAATATGCCGGTTACACAGAGATAGATTTTTTTTTTTTTTTTTAGAAAACAGACCTCACCAAGATCCCAAATAGCATTTTCAAAGAATGAAATGTTGAAAAATTTCCTAGAGCTAACTTAATGATAACAAATTCTGAATTAGAAGAACATCCTGCCACACACTAGGACATTAAGGGCAGACAGGGAAAAGTTAGTGTTAACAGCGTGGAGAGCTATTACACAGTTTTAAATGGTCTTATTTATTAAAGGAAAATTTTGTGGACCATTAGCTCATAGTGTGGACTGGACACCTTGATATTCGAGATAAAATTAAATGAAATAAATAAGCAAAACAACCAAGTTAGGCACACAGGAAAACTGATTGCCGTGGCTCTATAGTCACTCTATTATGGATATTCGTATTAAGACTGAGGAGGGGGTGCTGATAGAACAGAATAACATGCTACAGTTCAGACCTGTGACGGTCTATTGAATACGTAATATGCATTTTTAAATTGCCTGAATATATATTCACATGACAGAGCCTAATGGGTTTAGGAGGAGTCCTTGCTCTTGATCAAATCATAAAAACTGTTGAAACTTGTCTATCACATCAAATCACATACACTTCTATCAAAATTGGTTGGTTGTTTTTTTTTTTTTTTTTGCCTTTTTATTTAAATTCTAGAGTTAGAATGGATAAAAGGAAATCAAATCTACCAAAAAAAAAAAAAATTCTCAGGTAAGCATTAGAAACTCTCAATTCAGAGCCACCAAGGCAAGCTCTGATGACAGACACTGAACTTTTTCTGTTGAGCTCACCTCAATCTTCCCCAATGCTCCAAGCTCCCCAATTTTGCTATATTTTTAACATCAGTTTTAGAAATGTAAGCCCTCCTAGTGTAAACATTTCACAGTGGCTATGTACTGGAGTCTGTGAATTTCAACTTAGCTCTGCACCTCGTTTCCATATTCAGATCTTCACAGCTAGAGCAAAGTAGAGGACTGAGGAAATTACCTATGTAATTTCAGCAATGAGCCTGCCTTTATCTGCATCATCCAGGAGTGCCGGATCCTGTCTGTTGAGCTCTGACCTGAGGGCCCATGAGGAGAGAGAGGGACAGAACTGGTGGGTACTATTTACCAGGCAGAACTATTAGAAATAGATCTTGATATTAAAGGTATCCATCTTTCCCTTACTCAAAACTTAAACAAGCACCCATTACTCTATATGACGAGGAGAATTTTCAAACCCCCACTCTGGATTTTATTGCCACAGAAGGTGAACTGTTAGAAAAAGAAAACCAGTGTGCACAAAACAGCAGTTGGGAATGGAAGCTCCTCCTTTCCGGAGCCCTGGCCATGTATGCTCCGTCGCTCACCTTCTAGACACTCAGTACAACCATTCAATCTATTGAATCAAGAGACTGTTTGATCTTATCTGCATTTGTGAGCTGACTGTCAACCTGCTTAGGCTGCATATTAAATCATCTATAGTAGCTGTATCAAGCTGGGATGATCTGTTAATTCTAAATTTATTAACCCTTGGAGTGCAGTCATCATGTTTAATCTAGTGTAGCCCGCATTTATTTTACAAGACTAAATCCTTCTTTAAGATATGGCTGTGCTGTAGGTTAAAAACAGCTAATGTGGGTTTCATTATGATAATTGGGGGGAGAGAGACTGTCAGAAAAATGCTAGTGTGGCTACCCTCACAGGCTATCTATGTCTGATTCCAAGCACTCTCCTAGGCTGAGGTTTGCCTGTGAAATGAAATTTTCTCCAGAAACAGTTCTGTCTCTAAAAAGAACGCAAAAGGAAAATGAGGAGGGGAAGAAGAAGAAAAGGAGGAAGGCCTCTGATGGATTTCCAGGGGTCCAAAGCCTGAGAGACTGATTTCCATGGCAATGAAGACCCCTAAAGTAATGCCTGAGGAATATATTTCCAAAGCACACACCTGGCAAAAAAACACCAAAAAAAATTCCTTGAGTGAGTCAAACTTCTGGATCACCTATTGCTGGATTGAATGATTTTTTCATCCTCCCTACCCCAAAGAAGAATTCTGAGCAATTCAAATTATAGGTAGTCCTGCTAAAAAGGGAAAAATAAATGTTCGTTTAATATGTTAATCTGATCTTTAGACCAAAAAAAAAAAAAAAAGATATCCATCTCTTCTACTTGCCCATTACTGATGTTATCAACATATTCATAGCTTTTCTTTCAGACACAAACTGCTAGGCATGCTCCCTTTTTTGGTAACCACGTGCCTGATATCTCTCTAATGTAGCCTAATAACAATTTTAGCATTCAGATGAAGCGATTTCATTCTGTGACTGCCTTTTCTATTAGATTTGATTTTGAGAAGCCCCAGTGGGTGCCTTCGAGGCAGAGATCTATCTGTGAGGCTGCTACCGACTCAATAGCAGCCTGGGCTAACCTTGACCTTTCCCGAGACCCCGCTCCATCTGGTGCCAGCCTGCTTTCCATTCCCCGCCCCCCCCCCCTTGCTTCATAGTCAACATTGATCAAGGCAGAACGGAACGCCT
>RJWJ010015218.1:0-36558 GCA_004363605.1 Indri indri | reverse complement strand
ACAAAGAACAATGTCAGATGGAATTGCTATAAATTTCAAAGGTATAAAAGTAAGACTTTTGGAAGAAGCTATAGAGGAATAACTGTCCTTCAGATCAGTAAAGATGTCTCAAAATCTCTATCTGAAAAGGAGAAATCTGATAAAATGTGCTATGTTAAAATTAAATTTTTTTTCAATCTATAAGATCATTTAAAATATGAAAAATCTACCATAGAGTGGGAGAAAATATTTTAAATTTTAGATATATGTATATATGTGTACATATATACATATGTAGGTGTACACACTTATGTATATACATATATGTATATATACATATATATCTGATAACTGTTTTATATGAATGTTATTTCAAGAACTAAAATTAATAAAACAATATGATAGAAATACTGGGAAAAGATTTGAACAGGGCTTTTGGATGAGAAGATATCAAAATACCCAATAAAGATGAGGAAAAATGTTCTACCTCATCAGACAATGCAAAATAAACCTCCAATGAGATATTATGAAATAGAAAAGAACTAAATGAAAAATACCGACAGGGCCTAGTGTTGGCAAAGATGTGGAGAAACTGGAGCTCTTACATATTGCTGCTGGTAGGAGTTTAAATGTGTATATCCATGTTGGTGTTGTCTGTAGAAAACTTTCAGAGTATCTCTAAAAGCTCATGATATGCAATACCTATAAACAGTATTATGATTTTAGGTATAAATTCAATAGAAACAGATACAGTTGTGTGCTAGATAATGATGTTTCAGTCAGCCACAGACTGCGTATACAATGGTGTTAGCATAAGATTATAATGAAGCTGAAAATTCCCATTCCCTAGTGGCGTCATAATATCATGGCACAAAGCATTACTCGCCTGTTTGTGGTGACGCTGGTGTAAACAAACCTACTATGCTCCCAGTCATATAAAAATATAACATATATAATTATGTACAGTACATAATATTTGATAATAATAATAAATAGCTATGTTACCTGTTTATGTATTTACTATAGTATACTTTGCATCATTACTTTGGTGTGTACTCCTTCTGTTTATCAAACAATAAAAGGTTAACTGTAAAATAGCCTCAGGCAGCTCCTTCAGGAGGTATTCCAGAAAGTACTGCAATCACAGGAGCTGATCACTCCATGTGTATTATTGCTCCTGAAGACCTTCCTGTGGGGGGGAGATGTGGAGGTGGTCGACAGCGGTATTGCTGATGTTGATCCTACGTAGTCCTAGGCTAAGGTGTGTATTTGCGTCCTAGTTTTTAAAAAAAGTTAAGAAGTAAAAACAAATTTAAAATAAAAATAGAAAAAAGCTTACAGAATAAGGATATAAAGAAAATATTTTTGTATAGTTGTACAGTGTGTTTGTATTTTAAGCAAATTTTATTAAAAAGGAGTCAAATACACAGAGTGCAATGTGCACCATCCGAGAGATGGACATGCTTGAAACTCGGACTCGGGGGGGAGGGGGGTAAGGGCAACATACGTAACCTAAACATCTGTACCCCCATAATATGCTGAAGTTAAAAAAAAAAAAAGGAGTCAACAAGTTAAAAATTTAAAAAGTTTGTAAAGTAAAAAAGTGTCAGTAAGCTAAGGTTAATTTATTACAGAGGAAAAATTTTTAACAAATTTAATATGGACTAAACATGCAGTATTTGTAAAGTCTATAATAGGGTATAATAATGTCCTAGGCATTCATGTTTACTCACCACTCATGCACTGACTCACCCAGAGCAACTTCTAGTCCTGAAAGCTCTATTTATTAAAAATGCTCTATATAGTTGTATTATATTTTTCTTTTATACTGTGTATTTACTGTACCTTTTCTATGTTTAGATGTGTTTAGAAACACAGATATTTACCTTTGTACTACAATTATCCAGAGTATTCAGTACAATAACATACTGTACAGGTTTGTGCCTATACCATAGGCTGGCTATACCATACAGCCTAAGTATGTAGTAAGATTTGTGTAAGGTGTTTGTAAGGATACTCCATGATGTTCACATAACAATGAAATCACCTAACAACACATTTTTCAGAATTTATGCTATTAAGTTACACATGATGGTATATATATGGTTATCAAAAGAAGTATACAAGAATATTTATAGTTGCACAATTTATAACACCCAAACCTTGGAAACAGCCCCAAAATATCTATAGTGGAGTAGATTAAGGAATTTTGATATATTCATACTTTTGTGCAACATCAAGGATTAATGAACTACAAATACAACTATATACAACAATATCTATATGTCTTGCAAACATAATGTTAACTGAATGAAGCCAGTCACAAAAGAGTCCATACTGTTTAAATTCATTTTTACATATTGTGGAATAGACACAATTAATCTGTGGTGGTCAAAGTCATATGCTTGTTACCTTTGGAGGAGGTGGGTAGTGAAGGAAGATGACATATTAGGGCCTTTCTGATGTGGATAAGTTTATTTCTTGTTCTTAATGATCACAAAGATGTACTAAGTTTGTTAAAATTTATCAAAATGGAACTTCAGGATTTATTCATGCTTTCTGTATGTATATTTCAATAAAAGTTTACTTAAAGCATTCTTAAGTTGAATTTTATTGATTGTACAGTTTTAACTAAAGTTAATTTTCTGCTACCCAGGTGATAAGGAATTTTTGAGGAATAATTGATCAGATATAGAAAAATTTGAAAAGTGTAATGCCAGGTAGCAGTTTTATAGCCATATATGCATATATTTATACATAGTGGCGACCTGAAGAAAGAATTTTGTATTAAGACTGACTTTATTGTGAATTCCAGTTTTGTCAGTTATAAACCATGTGATGTGAGCCAAACTGTTGAAATTCCATTTGTTCATTTTTAAAAGAAAGTACTACCTGTCACAGATTTATTTGAGATTTTATTGCAATAGTATGACTTAAAGACTGAATATGTGGTAGACACTCAATAATTCTCTCCTCCTTTGTTCCCTAAAAGGATTTGAGATTGCTCATATTCTACTAATACTCTGTTCCTAAATTTTCATTTGGATCAATTGGATGCAAACATTATCAAATGTTTTTAAAACCATTAAGATTCTCCATTGTATAATAGGAAAAAATAAAGCCCTCTCTAATTGTGCTGGCTACCAAGACGCTGTTAATCAGCAGGTTTGCCTAACTGTCTCTGCCAGAGAAAGCAGTTGTGGTGTAACAATTAGGTCACCTTCTTAACAGCTTTATTATACAGTAGTTCATGTATTCTCTTGTTGACAGATTCAGAACACTTTGTGGAAGCAACAATTGTACTGGGGCTACAGCTGGCAGGCTTTCTTAGTGAAAAAAAGTAGAATGAACTTGCTATAATACTTCTAACTGTTAAAAGGCAAATGAAGCAGTCTGTGTAGTTTCATTAAGGAATTACGCTGTCTCTAATATTGGAACTAATTAAAATTGTTTTGAATAGACAATAGTGAATTGCTGTGCAATGTCTTCTCAAGTATAAGTCAGCGGATTCCTCATAAAAATGTTTTTGGAGCTACCAGTCCCAGAGGGATGTTGTGAACACAACAAATAAAGGAGCCATAAAATGAATCATTTGGGTGTGTTTAATTCATTGAAATTCATCTTTCAGTTAAAATGAGGTACATCTTCCAAATTTCTTATGTAAATGACCTAAAAGGGAAGATAGACTTGGTGTTTCATCTCCATTTTTTCTTTCTCACTATAGAGTATTGCAAATTGGTCATTCTTGTTAAATAAACGTTATGTGCATAGATGTACACTGACTCTTCCTGCACCAATTTAGTGGGGTATGTTTTGTGATAAAATAACTCCTTATTTTCCACAAAATTATTTTTCATCTGATCACCAGTGACTCATCATTCTTTTTATTTTGGGAAAATCATATTGTATAATCCAACATTTATTTTTTTATTTTTTTGAGACAGAGTCCCACTCTGTTGCCCAGGCTAGAGTGCCGTGGTGTCAGCCTAGCTCACAGCAACCTCAAACTCCTGGGCTCAAGCAACCCTCCTGCCTCAGCCTCCCGAGTAGCTGGGACTACAGGCATGAGCCATCATGCCCAGCTAATTTTTTTTCTGTATATTTTCAGTTGTCCAGCTAATTTCTCTCTATTTTTTTTTAGTAGAGACAGGGTCTCGCTCTTGCTCAGGCTGCTCTCAAACACCTGAGCTCAAATGATCCACCCGCCTCAGCCTCCCAGAGTGCTAGGATTACAAGCGTGAGCCACCGCGCCTGGCCCAACATTTAATTTTAAATGTCTAGTTTCTTAAGAGATGAAAGAGGTGCTCAACTGTGCTAAAGTTATAAATATTTGAAATCATATTCTTTTCTGAGTATCAATATGGAGAGAGTTTCTGTATTTTCTAAAAATGGTGTTTGGGGGAAGAGGGAGAAAAATGCTAACATTATAGATTTGGCACAGCAAAATTGGCTAATTTCAGGAGTGGACTAGCAAATACTATCAATTTTCTAAAAATTGACATGTCTTAATATTTAACTTTCAAATGCAATGCATATTATTTAATGTGTATACATCGAGAATATACTATAAGGCATTAAGCTGTCATTATTTTTAAAGAATATGTTATTGTATAATCTTCAGAGTGAAACTACATTCAAAAGAATTCAACAAAAACATGACAAACAATAAGATTAATTATAAATGTACATAAATACAAAACAGAATTTTAAATTTCAAAACACAAATTTATAATTTTACTAACTATTAAGGCTGACATAATAATGAAGCATTCAATCAATCTAGTTTGTGTATGGGGGATGCACTCTTGTACTGTTGCACTGTTTTGCAGTTTCAATATCTTTTAAATTTTAAGATTCTTTGAAATCAATAAGAGTACTAGAATTCTCTCCACCATTCGATTATGGAAAATTTTATATTTTCTTGTAATCATATTGTGTTAATGTCATGCCTGACTACTTTTAAAGCACTTTCCTATATGTCTCAGAAATCTAGAACTGTTAAAGCAATATAATTTCCATTTAGATTTTTTTCAATTTCATAATTTCTAATGTGAGAACATAGTGAAAAAATGAGTTTCTGGTAATCTTAGCTTGCTAAAGAGAGACTGTTATACTTCAAGGTGATTATTGAAGGAATTTTGAACCAGCATTTTTCTTTTTTATGCAAAGTGAGTTGCCGCTATATTTTAAGACCATCTGGAAGTATAACTTCAATAAAAGGCATTATCTAATTTTACTGTAAAATATGGTTTATCGTATATTAGTCAATGTATCTGCATAATAGTTATAAACCTCTCCTATAAACGATTACAAAAATATTCCTACAATGTGTTGTGATGAACTGTAGAAAATTAAGAGAATAGTTTCTCCAGTGTTCTATTTAATCTGACATATTAAAGTCATCCAAGGAAGATAGAAAGCATTCAGAAGTTTAGATTCTGGACAATTAAAAAATGTTATAAAAGCTAGATTCTTTAATATAAATGTCACGGTTTGCTTATGTGTCATTGATGATTAATGTACAAAATTGCACACTTTACCATAACTCTAGAACTTACTACTAAACTGCAATTAATGATAAACAAAAATTATATGTTATATATTACTGATTATGGTTCATAAAAATGATGTAAGTAGAAATCAATCTATAATACCATAAATGTGAATTGATATATTTTATAAATATTGATTTAACTAATTTAGAGTTTACAATAATATAGACACATTTTAAAAATTACCTTTAGTCTTTCCTTGCTAAAAAAAAAAAAAAAAAAAATCAGTGAGAGAATTTCTCTGTCTACCCAAAATGAAGTAACAGGATGAGTGGTCTTCCTCTAATCTAAAACAACTGAAAAAGAAAACAGACCAAATGTGTAAATAGGAGTCTTCCAAACACTAGTCTCACAAAATGAAAGACAGTAATACGTGAGGCAAAAAAGCCAAATAATTGTCTTATCTGTCGTATTGCCTTGAGAAAAATTGTAGCCTATGCTACACTGAGAGGGAACTGAGACAGAGCCCAGCAGTGTTTAGAGTTCAGACAGAGTAAAATTAGCTTCCTTCATCTGGTAATTGTATGTCAAGCTCATAAGACAAAATATTGGAGGGGAGAGAGCTATCAAAACACATACAGACAAACAACACCTGTGATATGCAGAGACCTTCCTCTAAGATGTTCACCATTCCCCCAACACCAGAAATAAGATAAGAATGTTCACTTCCACAACTTCTGTTCATCACTGTATTAGAGGTTCCAGTCAGTACAATCGAGGAAGAAAAAGAAATAAAATGTGGAAGGAGGGAGTGGAGCAAAATGGCCAGATAGAAACCTCCATTGATCATCCCTTCACACTAATACCAAATTCAACAAGTATCCATGCATGGAAGCACCTTCAGAAGAACTAAAAATCAGCTGAGTGATCACAGTACCTGGTATTAACATTGTATCAAGGAAAGAGGCACTGAAGAGAGCAGAAAAGAAAATCTTGCATTGTCTACAACCCTACCTCATCCCCCAGCAGGGCAGCGCCAGAGCAACAGGTGGAGAGAGAATATGTGTACCCAGGGTAGGTAGAGTGAAGTGATCTGGGGACTTTGCATTGGAAGTCAGGGGTGCTCCGTTACAGAGGAACACAGAACAGGGCAGAATTCCACAGGCACCCACAGAGGAAGGTTTTAGATCAGCCTGGCCAGAGGGAAATCCTTTGGGTTGAAACACGATTTTCAGCTAACCCCGACTTGGCTGACAAAACATGGTCTGGGGCCTGGAATAAATTCATAAGGCAGTCGGGCCACAAAGGATTCAGTCCTTGGGCAATTTCTGAAGCTGAGCTGGCTCAAAACCAGTGGACTTGAGATGCACTTGACCCAGTGAGACACCAGCAGCAGAGGCCAAGTCAGTGCCCATGTCATATCTCCTGCAAATCCAGGCAGAGCAGCACAGGGACAGTCTTCACATTTCTAGATGCCCCCATAGGCCAAAAGGAAACCTGCTACACTGAAGTGAAGGATTCAGTCCCAGCAAGTTTCATCACCTACTGACTACAGAGCCCTTGATGTTGGTCTCTGAATAAATATCAGTGGTAGCCAGACAGCAGCCACTATGAGTTTTGGGTAACATGAGCTCACTTCAGATATGACCTAGCACAGTTAAAGCTGGAGTGGCCACAGGGAAGTGCCCACATCACTCTTCCCCATTTACAATAGCTACAAATAAAAAAAAAATGGGCAAAAAATCTCAAAAGAAGACATGCAAATGGCCAACAGATAATAGGAAAAAATGGTGAACATCATTAGTCGTCAAAGAAATGCAAATCAAAACTACAGTGAGATATCATCTCACTCCATTTGGAATGGCTTTTATCAAAAAGACAGGCAATAGTGAATGTTAGTGAGGATTTGGAGAAAGGGAACCCTCACATACTGTTGGTGGGAATGTAAATTATTGCAACCCCTCTGGAGAACAGTAAGGAGGTTCCTCAAAAACTAAAAATAGAACTATCATATGACCCACCAATCTCACCCCTAGGTATATATCCAAAAGAAAGGAAATTGGTATATCAAAAAGATATTTGCACTCACATGTTTATTGCTGTGCTATTCACAATAGCCAAGGTTTGGAATCAACCTAAGGGTCAATCAATGGATGAATGGATAAAGAAATTGTGGTACATATATACAATGGAGTATTTATAGCTATAACAAAGAATGAAATTCTGTAATTTGCAACAACATGGATGGAACTAGAGAAATTAAGTGAAATAAGCCAAGTATGGAAAGTAAATCTCACATGTTCTCATTCATATGTGGTAGCTAAATGTTAAAACAATTGATCTCATGGAGACAGAAAGTAGAACAATAGTTATCAAAGGCTGGGAAGATTAAGGTGGCAGAGAGAGATGATAAAATGGGGATGGTTAATGGGTGCAAAAATATAGTTAACTCATTATTTATAATCAATATTTGATAGCACAACAAAGTGACTATAATTAACAATAAGTTAGTGCATACTTTAAAATAACTGAAAAAGTGGAATTACAATGTTCCTAACACAAAGAAATGATAAGTGCTTGAGGTGATTGATATTCTGTTTACCCTGATTTGATTAATACACATTGTATGTCTATATCAAAACATGACATGTACTCTATAAAGGTATATAACTATTATGTACCCATAATAATTAAAAACAAAAAAATAATAAATTAAAACTCATAAAAACAAAATAAAATGTAATCCTAGGGGAAGAAAATTCACAGATGATATGATAGTTTATGTAGAAAATCCATTGAAATCTATAAAATAGTATTCATAGCAGTAAGTGAACTTAGTAAGGTTGGACAATACACACCCAACATGAAAAATTGTATTTCTATATATTAGTAACAAACACTAAGAAATTGAAATTTAAAATACCATTTATAATATCATCAAAACATGTAAAATATATAGAGATAAATTTGACAAATGTGAGAATGACCTATACACTCAAATCTACAAAACATTTCTGAGAGAAAGTAAAGAAAAACTAAACAAATGGAGGCATATTTGCTGTTCCTGCATAGGAAAACAATATTTTAAAGATTTCATTTTCCCCAACTTGATCTTTATATTCAGTAAATTCCAATCAAAATTAGAATAGGCTTTGTTTTTAGAAATTGGGAAACTGACTTTAAAATTCTTAAAGAAATGCAAAACCTAAAATAATCAGAAGGACTTTGAAAAACAAAACATTTGGCATATAAACAGTAAAATGTTTTAAGACATAATCAAAATAATCCAGAGGTAGTGTAAATATAGAGAAGTAGATCAACGGAACAAAATAGACAGTTGAGAAATAGACTCACACATACATGAGCAACATATTTTTGACAAAGTTTCCAAGGCAATTCAGCAGAACCCATAATTAACATAAAAGTTTCATTTAGAATATATAAGGAACTATTATAACCGAGTAAAAGTTGGGAGTTGAGGGACAAAGCAACCCTACAAAAATGAGCAAACTATTTTAGCAAGAACTTTACCATAGAAAATGTATGAATGGTAAATAGTTTTATGTGTACATGTTCAACATCATTAGTCCATTGGAAAATAAAGCTATACGGTGTTCTAGAAAATGCAGAACTATAGAGAATAAAAATATCAGTGGTTTCCAGGGATTAGGAGGAAGGGATGAATAGTCAGAGTACAGAGGATTTTTAGGACAATTAAACTATTCTGTATGATGCTGTAATGATGGATACATGTTATTATGCATTTGTCAAAACCTATAGAATGTACAACACCAGGTGAACCATAATACAAACCATGAACTTTGGGTGATGATCATGTAGCAATGCTGGTCCATTGATTTTAGTAGATGTACCATTTTGTTGTACGATGTTGATGGTTGGGGAGGCTGTTGATGAGGAGTGGAAAAGAGGGTATGGGTACTCTCGGTACCTTCCTCTCAATTTATGCTATGAAACTAAAACTGCTCTAAAAATAAAGTCCAGTGAAAAAAGAATTAAAAAAAAGTTAAAACTACCATGATATATCTTTATACACATATTAGAATGTCTAAAATTAAAATATTGAAACATAGCAAGTATTGGCAAGGATGTGGAAAACTGGAATACTTATGCACTTTTGGTAGTGGAAATGTCAGCTCATATAACCACTTTGAAGAACATTTTGCCAGTTTCTTAAAAGGATAAAAATATATATCATATGATCTAGTCATTTCACACGTAGGCATTTGCCCAAGAGTAAAGAAAATTTTATATCCTTACAAAGATTTGGGCATGAATGTTCACAGCAGGGTTATTTGTAATAGCTCAAAACTGGAAACCACCCAAATATTTATTAACAGATAAATGGACACACATATTATGGTATATTCAGATAATGGAATACTATTCAGCAGTAAAGAGAAACAAACTATTGATACACACGACATGGGTAAATCTCAAAAATAATCATAAATTTCAGCAGTTAAACAAAAGAGTACATAATACATATTTATATAAAAATTTAGACAATGCAAAGTAGAGGCACAAAACTCAAATCAATGGTTGCATGAGAGGATGGCTGGGGAAGAATAGAAAGGAAGGATTATAAAGGGACAGGAGAAAACTTCTGGGGGTAACAGATGGACTCACTATTGTGATTTTGCGATGATTTCACTGGTGTATACATATATTGAACTTATCCAATTGTACATTTCAAATATACACAGTGTATCATGTATTAATTATACCTCAATAAACTTGTTAAATACATTGATAAGTCAAGCAAGAGAATGGAAGCATTTACTTATACAAGAAGGCTAAGTATAAAGTATAAATACTTTAGAGGTATTGATTCACATTGAATATTATTACAATGTCAGGGTACATTATCATACCCTTAGATTAGTTTGCTTCATTTGGTAACTATGTGTCATGAATTTACATGAGAGGACAGAATTTTCATCAGTTGACATTTTGTCAGTTTAGGTATGTGATATCATAAATGTATTTAAAGTAATAATTTTAGATATGTTGATTGAATTAGATTATTCTTAGAATTTAATGATAGTTGAGACCTATCTTCTCTTAATTTCTATAAATAGTTTTATTGCCCTCCAAATTTATAATATAAAATACACTGCATAACACATTAAACAGAATGCTATAATATGTGCCTGACATTGTGCTAAATGCTTTCCATAAATTATTGAATGTATGCAAAATGTAAATAGGCAGCTAAAACAATTAACCAAATATTTATTCATTAAGCCAATATTAATATTTTAGTACTCACAGTTTTGCTTAATAAACAATCAGAATTAACATTGAAATGTATATATATTATATATTATAGTTATAATAAATAACTATAATACATAATTATATATCATATAATGTAATTGTATAGTATATAAAATATAGTATCATTGTATATTATAATGTATAATTATAATGCAATCATTGTATATTATATATATAAATTTTACATATATATAAATTGCCCTCTGACAAAACAACTAAAACTATGGTTCACATATGTTTTCTTATTGCCTGTAAACCAGAGTTGTTTAAATGCTATATTTTAATGTATTTATAGCTTATTTTAAAAATATTTTTTGGAATTGCCTTGTGTTAAAAATTAATGTAGTATGGAAAAGAACTGTCATTTAGTCTTGATTAAAATATAAATTTTCAAACTCTTTTAGAAAGTCATCTGATGATACATTCTTAAATTTCTAATAAGCATATCCTGTGATTTTATATATACGCATCTGTATGTGGATACAAATAATTATCCAATAATTATTTACACATGTTTTGTAATGGCAATTCATATGTCATTAATAGATAATTGGTTCAATAACATAGTCATAAAGTGGATGCTATGTGATTGTTAAAAATAATTAGGCATATTTATCTATCTATCTGCCTCCCTCACTTTGTATCAATACATATTTTTCATAAATTAAGCACCTCATAAGTAAGGCTAGGAGAAACAAAGATGTAAAACAGAGTCTGCATGCTACCCTTTGTGTTCTAAAAATAAAAAAGAGCACATACACAAGTAATCCATAACTGTGGAAATACATAAAATAAGCTAGGCTTAGAGGTTGCTTTGGAAGAAAAAATCTGCAATATTAGGATAATTGGAAGTAGAGGACTTATTTTTAAATCCACATTCATTTTTACTCATTCAGTTGCTTTACACACACACACATATATATATATATTTCCAATAAATATCTCATGACTTACAAATCAAGTAGAATTGTTAGAGGAACATAAAAGCATAAAAAAAGAAGTTAAAGAAACTCAAAGGCAAAGAAATAAAACACCACTCTGAAAATATTTTCCTTGACAGCAAGTTCACCTAACATCAAGGATAAGTCGATTTTCAGCAGCTGTAGACACCTATTTAAGTAGAAAATATAAATCACTCCAGTGGGAGATATAGTGAAAGATAACATGCTGTTGTCACATTGGAATTTATGTCTGTTTAAGTGAAGGAAATACGTATAGCCTGTGTTCCAGATCTCAGAAGCCAATATAACCTTCTCGTGTTGGAATCGTTATCCTCTTAACTAATCAATTGGAAATTGATAGTTTATTTCTTTGGTAGTACCGAATTCATTCAAAAGTTATCATAACAGACTGTTTTCACCACCAGGGAAAACTTCTTAACTGAATTTAGCATTATTTAATTTCATAATTTTTAAGCTAAATTTGAAAATACATTCAAAACAATATAGCCAAGCAGGACTAATAAGGATGTTTTCATACACTGTAGTTCAGTCAACAGCTCTATTTGACCTTGGACCTATTTCCCTTTTTCATGTCTGCAGATTTTTATCATGAATGGACCATATATAACTGTCCATAGTCAGTAATTAATTACACTCATTTTTTCACCCACGAGATGTAAGAATTATAGTTAGCCTAAAAGTAAGGTTAGGATGAAGATCAACTTACCAGTAGTTTTAGACTTCTAAGAGGCTTGTTCCATTGTATAAAACTTGCCACCGTATCCTCATCCAGTGACATCTAATGTATAACTTGATTCTTGATAAAAGAGAAAACATGGGTTTAAATAAAGGCTCTTTATCCTTAGCAAATTATTTTTTTCTTTTGTTACCAGTTTTTGCTAGGTCTAACAAAAATTAAGTGTTCCCTTCAAGGGGAAGGTCGTATTTAACTATTTTATGATCATAATGGGACAAACGCACATATAAAGTTAGAAATTAGCGCAACATGTTTCATAGTCTCTTTAGTCCACATTAAACAACATGATACGCAAATACTGTCTGCTCTGCCCTTGTCTTCTTCTTGATGATAAAATACTCCAGAATGTGAATAGCCCATGGCCTCATTACCGGTGCAGATCATATGGCGATGCAAGCATTTGCAGAAGCAGTTGTCCACTATCTGCTAATCAGAGCTAATTCCAAATCAAAAGATAGAAGATATTTAACCACGTTTATTTTGCTTTTTATCACAGCAATTTTTGGTTAATTGTAATATTTAATCAGAATTCTTCCCATATCATATGTAATTGACTAAAACTGTGACATTGACACACTTAATTGTAAGTACGTAGCTTTTACAATTTTTATGATTGAGGTGTTGGAAAAGATGGGTTGGAAATGATGTTTGTTAATGTCATCTACAGAATCTGGCATATTTAGAGCAAGAGAGAAAGAAGCTGAAGTAAGCAACCTCCAAGATGGCCCCCAATGTCTTTACCTCCTGGTATTCACACCCTTGTGTAATACCCTCCCTTCAACTGTGGACTGGGCCTAGTGACTCACTCCTAATGACTAGAATAAGATAAAAGTTATGAATGAGACTTTCCAGATTAGGTTACCAAAAGGCAATGGCTTCCGTCTTGGACTCTTTCCTTCTCTCACTCATCTTTTTCCTTGCTGGCTCTGCGGAAAGCGAGCTTCCCTGCTGTGAGCTGTTCTAAGATTTGAGCCATGTGGCAAGGAACTGATACATCTGGCCAACAGCCACATAACAGAAACTGATGGTGGATCCTCCCTTACATGAGCCTTGAGATGACCGCAGCATTGGCCAAAACCTCTACTGCAGCCTTATGAGAGATCCTGAGCTAGACAGACCCAACTAAATTGTACCATTTTTTCTGATCCACAAAAACTATGACATAATAAATGTTTTCTGTTTCAAGCAGCAGGTTTTGCATAATTTGTTACTCAGAAATAGATAACAAATGCTTATTTGTAGGCATGGATATTTAGATAAGATACAGAAAAGTCTTGGAGTATCTATACCAAAAAAAAAAGAATTATCTCTGAATAATTGCATTTTCAATATTCTATAATTTTTCTTATTTGATTTTGCTGATTGTTTTAATGAAAGTATATTACTTGTGAAATTAAGATACATACAACATGTTAGTAGCTATAAATTAACAAAAGTATTTATGAATCCAAACAAAATTTTAACCTCATTTCAGAAGATGATTGAGCAATTCTTTTATATATCACTACAAAGAATAAAAGTCAAAGGAATTAATTTTTCTTTTAAGTCCAATCATGATGCTATGTGGAACAAAGCCATAATGGAAGAAAAATAGAATTGAAGGAATAACTGTTTTTGCAATTTGAACTAAAGAAAAAACAAATAAACAAAAAAACAACAAAAAACAAAATGAATGCACTAGAAACTTCACCAAGGATTCTCTTAATATAAATTGTTACCACTATCATTTACCAAGAATTGAAACCTAACTCTTCAATGCACTGTTATGGAAATAATCCTCATGTTAATCCCTCACACCAATTCATCTCCAGCTTAGATTTTCTACTACTAATTCTTCAATTCATTCTCTTTCAGTTATCAAAAATTCTTTTTGTTTCTTCAAAATGTGTGTTGCCTTATCTAGAGATGTTTGAATTTTCATTCAGTGACTTAGTATCTATTCATTAATTGACATTTCATTAAATATTTTGATGAAAATAGGCTTTAAAAGTGAAAATATGATTGTTTAAAATTTGCTTAATTGTCAGATAATGCAAACAGAGGAAAGTTTGGAGTATGTAAAATCACAGTGATTAACAATGATAACAGTAATACCATTTGTGTATAAATTAGACAATACGCTACATACTCCAAAGTAGAAAACAAAAAAGAATTACAACTTTAAAACCAGGGCAACTTTTTGGATATTACATGATAATCAATAGTTCGATTAATCTATTTGCCATTATTGAGCACTTTTAAATAGCCAGGTACTATATTAGATTCAGTAATCTCATATATTTAATATCTAGGTAGAGCAACAATTTATACATATAATATAATATAATATGTATACATAAATTATAATAATTGAGTCACTATCTCAACTAGGTAAACTTTATGAATTGTTCCAAATCATTAGTAATGTAATTTGTCTTGATCATGGCTGAATTTTCCAGATAGTAAAGTAGAATAGTATGAAACATCAGTGAGTTTTATTTCCTAGCTAGCTTACTGGTATAGCAGATGGACCCCCTACAAATTAGCTGATAGAGCAGGAGCTAATTATAGAAGCTAAACAACTCTGCTCCACATCCATTTCTCATACCTCGCTTCTAAACATTTTAACATTCTCCATTTCACCTCCTTCTCCTACAGTTTTATCTTCACTATGGAAAACCACACATTGCAAAACAAAAATGATAATTCATTTTAGACCTTCCATTGCATGCCGTTATTCTGTTTACCGTGTCTAGTACGATATCCAATGACGGTCCTTATAGGGCTGCCTGCACTTCAACCAATGTCTTTAGAGTCTTTTAATAGACTATATTATATGTTACCTGTGTCTTATTCTATTTTTTTTTCTTATAATAAGTGAGCAAGCACACCTTGCCTATGGATCATTCCTATCCAAATCTAAAACGTCCCTACTGTTTATGGGATCAATAACAACTTCCTACAATTTTGCCTTATACCATGTTTAACAGTAAAAAAGGTAAAAAAAAAAAATCACATAAGCACTAAGAACCTAAGAAATCCTTGGGTAAAGTCAGTGTGTAAAATGCATTTACCTCAAATACTTATTAAATTTGAAAGTGAGTATATATCATATTGAAACAAAGAACTCTTTTGTCAATGCATGTATTTTGGCCCTCTTCAAGCCATGTAAGAAATTCTAATGGCCCTAAAATTGACTTCTGTTTACTGTGATTAGACTGTACTGAAAATCAACGTTATGGTTAGTCACATGAAACATGATATTACATATGGTAAATATGTTATAATGGCTGTCATTCATTAAATTTTATAGATTCGCTGTGTATAACTGTGGGAAGAATTTTCTGCTTTATATTGATCAATAAAACTGTATTTGCGCTCTGCAATTGTTGTCTTTCATCTTATAGGCAATGAAAATTATGTCATTGATAAGGGTCCTTTACCCTTCCAGCTGTACTTTAATTGACCACATTGAAAAGCTTGTTGTAAAATAACTTGCTACGTGCCACTCTCCCTGGTTTGAATCTCAGCCCAAGTATTGAAGAGGTATGCTGTTTTATTCAAACTAGCCTCTAATTTTTTAATCATTTTCAGGTTGAAAATTGATAAAGCGATGTCTCTGTCAAATGTTAATATACATTTCTTTAATAATGAATATAGACAGAGAGTTTTTAACGTCTTAAAAATCTATCAGAGCTTCTTATTTAATGAAATATTTCTTCTTGTATCTCACACATTCAAATTGTGGTTTTTTTCTCTATTTTCCTGAAGGATCTCTTATACATCAAGTAAATTAGTTGTATCTTGAGCATATGTGTTAAAAAATATTTTTTTCTCTTTTTATTTTTATTCAATTTTGTTTAGGGTGTTGAATAAATATTTTATTGAAGTAAATTTTATTAATACTGTTATTAATATTACCTTCTATATGAAATCATTTCCCGTTGTCTTAATTTTAAATTATCTGTGTCTTTTTATTAAAATGCCTCTCTTGTAGACAAAATAAAATTAGATCTTGCTTTTCTATCCATTTTAATAATTTCTGATTTTTGTTAAAATGCTTGGTCTATTTAAATTTAATGTAAATGTAGTGCATTTGAATTTCTTTCAGTTTTTCTTTCATTTCTTTTTTGTTATAATTTCAAAAAATTTGAGGGTACACGTGTGTTTTGTCACATGGATTAATTGTATCATGCTGAAGTCAGCAGTTTCAGTGTACCCATCACCAAAATAGTGTACATTTTGCCCGATAGGTAGACTTTTATCCATCACTCCCTTCCCAGCCTCCTCCCTTCTTTAGATTCTGCTTATTAATGAGAACATGAGGTATCTGTTTTTCCATTCCTGATATACTTCACTTAGGATAATGGTCTCCAGTTCCACACAAGTTGCTGCAAAAGACATTTCATTCCTTTTTATTGCTGAGTACTACACCATGATATATATCAATATTAATATATACCACATTTTCTTTGTCCACTCATCAGTTGATGGGCACTTCAGTTTTTTGCAATTGTAAATTGTGGTGCAATAAACATATAGGTTCAGGTGTCTGTTTTTATAAAATTATTTCTTTTCCTTTGGGTAGATACACAGTAGTGGCACTGCTGAATGGAATAGTAGGTCTACCTTAAGGAATCTCCATACTGCTTTCCATAGTGGTTGTATTATACAAGTCTACATCATCACCAACAATGTATACGCGGTCCCCTTTCACCACATCTGCACCAACATCTATTGCTTTTTGACTTATTTATAGTGGCCATTCTAACAAGGGTAAGGAGGTATATCATTGTGGTTCTAATTTGTACTTACCTGACATTATAATTAGTGATGCAGAGATTTTTCATGAATTGATTGGCCATTTGTCTATCTTCTTTTGAGAAAAATCTGTTCATATCTTTTGCCCACTTTTTGATGGGATTATTTGTTTTTTTCTTTCAGATTTTTTGAGTGCTCTATAGATTATAAATATTAGTCCATTGTCAGATATATAGTGTGTGAATATTTTATCCAAATCGATAGGTTGTCTATTTACTCTTTTGATTACTTCCTTTGTTGTGCAGAAACTTTTTAGTTTAGTTAAGTCCCATTTATTTATTTTTGCTATTTCTATGTTTGCTTATGGGGTCTTACTCATAAATTCTTTAATTTTTTTTTTATTTCAGAGTTTTATGGGAGTGCAAATGCTTTGGTTACATAAATTGCCTTTGTACTGCCCAACAAGCCTGCCCATCCCTCAGCACGCACCGAATTTGTTAGGTGTGGATTTACCCCTCCCCTCATCTCCCCTTCCACCTACCTGACACGCTATGAATGTTACTTCCCCTATGTGCACATTAGTGTTGATCAATTAGTACCAATTTAATAATGAGTACATACGGTGTTTGCTTTTCCATTTTTGTGATACTTCACTTAGAAGAATGGGCTGTAGTTCTATCCAAGATAATAAAACAGGTAGTTCTTCATTTTTTTTTTTTTTTTGGTGGGGGGGCCAAGTAGTACTCCATGGTATACATATAACACATTTTGTTAATCCACTCATGTATTGATGGGCACTTGGGTTGTTTCCACATCTTTGCAATTGTGAATTGTGCTGCTATAAACATTCTGGTGCAAATGTCTTTTTTATAGAATTTTTTTTTTCTCTTTGGATAGATACCCAGTAGTGGGATTGCTGGATCAATTGATAGTTCTACTTTTAGTTCTTTGAGGTATCGCCATACTAATTTCCATAGAGGTTGTACTAGTTTGTGGTCCCACCATCAGTGTATGAGTGTTCCTATCTCTCTGCATCCACGCCAACATTTATTGTTTTGGGACTGTTTGATAAAGGCCATTCTTTTTGATACCTTTTTTTCTACAGTCCCTACAGCACCCAGCATAGTACTTTATCTATAGATGGTAATTCAGCATACATTTTTGCATTGAATGTAATCTAAGCAAAAGAAGATAGTAATAAAAAAATAAAACAAAAAGAAAACTTTTCAGGAACTTAAAAATGAGGTACATGAATTTTTTCTTTTTAAGTATTTGGTGTATTGATCTTGTTTATCTTTTCAAAAAAACAGCTTTTTGTTTCATTGATCCTTTGTGGGTTTTTTGTTTTGTTTTCTTTTGGTTTCCATTTCATTTAGTTCTGCTCTGAGTTTTGTTATTTTTGTTATTTTTATTCTTCAGCTAGTTTCTAGTTTGGTTTATTCTTCTTTTTCTAGTTCCTTGTGGTTTGACATTAACTTGTTATTTTATGATCTTTTTATCTTTTTATGTAAGCATTTAAGGCTGTTTACTTCCCCCATAGTACTGCTTTTTCTGTATTTCATAGATTTTGGGAAACTTGTGTCATATTTTTCATGCAGTTTGACAAGTACATCCATTTTCATCTTAAATTAATCATTTGCCATCAATGATCACTTATCAGCAGTATGTTTAATTTCTATGACTTTGTGTATGTTTGAGAGTTCCTCTTGGAATTGATTTCTAGTTTTATTTCACTGTGGTCTGAGAAGATATCTGGTATGATTTTGATTTTCCTGAATTTGCTGAAACTTGTTTTGTCAGCTAATATATCATCTGTATTGGAACATTTCCTCTGTGCTGATGAGAATAATGTATATTCTTCAGTTTTTGGGTAGAATGTTCTGTAAATGTCTGTTAGGTCCATTTTTTCTAGAGTTCTGTTGAAGTCCATTGTTTCTTTGTTGATTTTCTGCCTCAAAGATATGCCCATTTCTGTCAGTGGAGTGTTGTAATCCCCAGCTATTATGATGCTGTTGTTTATTTAGCAGAATTTATCTGATGAATCTGGAAGCTCCTGTATTAGGTGCATATGTATTTAGGATTATTATATTCTCCTGTTGAATTGATGCCTTTATCACATAATGACCATCCTTGCCTCTTTTTTAAACATTGTTGATTTAAAGTCTGTTTAATCTGTATGAGAATAGCTATAGCTGCTGACTTCTTTCCATTTACATGGAATATTTTTTTCTGTTCCTTTATCTTTAGTCTATGCGAATCCTTGCAAGTTAGATGGGTTTCTTGGAGACAGCATATATTTGGCTCATGTTTTTAAATGGAGCATTAAGACCATTTACATTCAATGTTGGTATTGATATATGAGATACTTTTCTGTTCATGTTGAATGTACATAGTTGCTTTATTTTCTCATTTGTGTTCCTGTTTTATAAAAGTCATGAGCTTTACCTTTTAGGTGTTTTTACACTAGTGAGTATCAATTTCTCTGTTCTATATATAGAGCACTTTTTAGCATTTCTTTCAGGGCCAGTCTGGTGATGACATATTTTCTCAGTGTTTGCTTGTCTGGGAAAGACTTTATTTCTCCTTCATTATGGAACGTAGTTTAGCAGAATACGAAATTTTTGACTGGCAGTGATTTGTTTAAGCAGACTAAATATGGGACCTCAAATCCCTTCTGTCTTATAAGGTCTTAGCTGAGAGGTCTGCTGTTAGTCTCGATTGATTTTTCTTGGTAAGTTAATTGTTGCTTTCATCTTGCGACTTGTAGGATATTCTCCTTCACTTTGACTTTGGCCAGAATGATAACTATTTGTCTTAAAGATGTCCTATTTGCTATGAATTTTCCAGGTGTTCACTGTCTTGAATATCTAAATCTCTATTTCATACCAGGAAAGTTTACTTCAATTATTCCCTCAAATAGGTTTTCCAAGATTTTTGCTTTTTCTTCTTCTCCTCCCCTCAGGGATACCTGTAGTCCTTACATTAGCTCACTTTACATAGTACCGTATTTCTTGGAGTGAGTGTTCCTTCTTCTTTAATCTTTTTTCTACATGTTCAAATAACTGGGTTAATTTGAAAGCCTTGTTTTCAAGCTCTGGAAGTGTTTCTTCTGATTAATCTATCTTATTGTTAACATTTTCTGTTGTGTTTTAAAATTACATAAATGATTCTTTCATTTCCTTAAGATCTGTTATATATTTTTTAATATCATCTATCTCTTTAGTGAAGTTTTCATTTATGCCCTGAATATTCTTTTTTTTTTTTTTTTTTTTTTTTTTTTTTTTTTTTTTTTTTTTTTTTTTTTTTTTTTTTTTTTTTTTTTTTTTTTTTTTTTTTTTTTTTTTTTTTTTTTTTTTTTTTTTTTTTTTTTTTTTTTTTTTTTTTTTTTTTTTTTTTTTTTTTTTTTTTTTTTTTGGTTTCTTTTGTTGGTTTTCAATTTTCTCATCCATTTCATTGATCTTACTTGCCATCCATATTATGAATTCTGTATCTGGCATTTCAAAAATTTCCTTTTGGTTGCAGTCCATTGCTGGAGAATTATTGTTATCTTTTGGTTTTCCATGTTGCCAGAGTTTTTATGGTAGTTTCTTCTCATCTGAAACCTCTCCTTTTGGCTCAAGACAGACAGGTTTACAGTCCACCTATTCTGTGCTGGGAACTCTCTTACTCAGTGAAAAGAGGCAGGGATCCCTGGATGGCATATTTGAGTTCTTCTCTGGAAGATTGACCTGTCAGGAAAGAAGTAGATGGACTGTTACCACTGAACATTGTTGCTGTCCAGCATCTCATGTCTCACTGTTCTCCTGTGGTTGTCACAGGCAGTACATGCACTGCAGAGTGAGTGATTACCCCGCCTAGTTCTGTCAGTGGTGGCAATTGTACCCTGCAACAGCTTGGGTGCTGCCCTGCCCAGAGCCATAGGTTATGGCAATTGTTTGCCTGTGACAGTTTGAGCACTGCTCCACCCACATTTGTGAGCAGTGCAGATTGTCAGCCTGCATTGGCTTGAGTGCTTTCCCACTCATATCCATGGGCAGTGGCATTTGTTCATGTTCATTTTGCTCTCTGCTCTTTGTGGATCTTAAATTACACGTTAATTTGACAACCCAATTTTGTCTCCCATGTCTCTCGTGCTCTATTAATTTTTTGTCAATTCTATACTTTATATTATTCAAAATAGTTAATTTTCTATAATCAATTAACAAGTTCACTGACTTTTTCTTCTGCCATCAACAATCTGCTTTTAACCCAATATAATTGATTTTTAAAATTTTGATTATTGTATATTTAAGTTTTAGAATTTTCATTTGGTTCTCTTATTGTAACTATCTTGCTTTGTTGTGTTTTGTTTTCCTGTCCGTGTATTCATTAAGACCATATTTTCCTTTAACAGTTTGAACACTCTTTTTAGTTCTTTGAATGTATTCACAATATCTACTTTGAATTCTTTTTCTGCTACAACAAATGAGCACATGGAATCAGTTTCTATTTAGTGGCCCCTACAAATTTTTCCTGATTATGGTCACATTTTCTCTTTATATGCACGTGTAATAAATCTTACTGAAAATTGAACTTGGAAAGTAATGTGATTGAGTGACTTTTTAAATATTCTATTGTTTGTTTTGTTTTTTTAATGAGGTAGTTAACTAAAATGGACACAAACTGCAAAATTTGTCCCCTAATTTGTGACTAACGACTGATGTACCTACTCAGTTATTTTGGCTTCTATCCACTATTTTCCTTTCATGGTCTCCTGTATAATTTAAAATCAGTACCTTAATGATTTGAGGTATCAGAAGATGGAGTTTGGGAATGACAGTTCCCCAAAGCAGAAGTGGACACTTAGCCACTTCAATATTATTTCTAATGAAATGATTATAGAATTAAGATTAAGATTTTTAAATTGTACTTTGTACTTAACACATAGCTTAATACTTATTTAATATATTCTGTCAAATTCTCCCTGTGGTTATGCCACTAACAAGAGAAACAGTAAATCACTGTGTTCAATTTTTTCCACTATAAAAGATTAATGTATTTTATTATTTTATTTAGATCTATGTATACATTTGTGTAATGTATCATATCACTCCCAACATATCCTAGAAATGCATTGAGCAAAATCTAGCTTCAAACTATGGTCTCTTAGCTGTAGCCTCTCCCTTCCTTTATAGTTTACCTTTTCTTAAATTCTTTTTAGTATTCATTATATCATTTACTTGAACATGAAATGACAAACATATATGCATATGTGTATATTGTGTATATACATATATATTATTCCTCCAACATAAAAGTTACATATATAATGGCTCTGCACTTTGTTATCTTCTCTTTTCACTTTAAAATAATCCCAATAGTTTTAAATAAACTCTTTCAAACAGATAAAAAATTCCTTATTTATTTTATACCTTTAATTACAATAAATTTATGCATCAATGTATAGGGAAGTATTGTTTTCATTTTACTGAGTCTCCAAAAAGGAAAAAAAAAAAAAAAAAGCATGTAATTTACTACTAAATTTTATTTCGATATAATAAGAACATGTCATAATAAGAACATAACATAGTAAGAACACAATGACTGATTCCAATTCTTTTAAAATTGGTGAGTTCTGTGTAATGGCCCAGCATTTAATTTGTATTTGGTATGGTATAAATTTCATAATAGCTTGAAAGATGTATTATATATTCTACTCATGTTGGGTATAGTGTTCTATAAATGTCAATCATATTCCGTTGGTTAACTGTTTTGAGTTCTTACTATATACTTTTTGTATATTTTATTTTGAATTGAAGTCTGAAGATATTATTATAGATTTGTTTTATTTTTTTCCAATTATGCTTCAAATATTTAGCAGCTCTGGTGTTTGGTTCGTACACATTTAGGATTGCTGTGTCATTTTGGTTTATTCACCCTGTAATCATTATTTAATATTGCTCTCTGTTTCCAGTAATTTTTTTAGCTCTGAAGTCTTCTTTATAAGAAATTAATATAGTCAATTTGCTTTCTTATAATTAATTTTTACAAGGGTGCTTATTTTATATATTTTCTCTCTTCTTTTGACAAACATATTTAGTGAAATATATTAAAAATTCTTTAATTGATTAATGCTGAAAGATCTCTACATTATTAGGAAATTCATCCTGTTGTTTATTTACATAATACCATCTCTTTATTTTTTTGGTACTAGATTATATTTGATGTCACATATAGTATGTTTTCACTAAGTCATGAAGTAGTTGCCTCTACTGTTTACTCAGTAATTTTTTTTTAGGTTTTAGTTTAAAGGTTTATCTGGCTTTATAAACAAGATATTTTGTATACTTTTAAATTGGAGAGTACATCAACTTTTAAAAATATTAATAGAACATTTATAAAATTTGACATATGAAGCTGTAAAGTCCTTAACAAAACTCTAAATAGGTCAAATTTAAAATTTATGTTAATATAATATAATAAATTTCATGTATTAAATTTAAAATTACATTAAAATAAAATAACTAAAATAAAAAGCAGAAATATGCGGCATGTAAAATTATTTTTAAAAGTCACACAAGCATATTATGTTTTAAAAAAGTTGAATTAGCTGGAAAATATTGAAAATAAAAAAAATGTTTTTCTGAATAGATGACATTCTGTTAAAGAATTATTTATAGTAAAGTTCATATAATAAATAAGAAAAAGTGAGATAAACTGAATATTCACATAAGCAATTGAATAAATTAGACTAAAAATGAATATAGCATGGACAGAAGATAGTCACTTTATCTATGATATTTTTACTTTTACCTTACAAATTCTTCATGTAGTTCTTGAATAACAAAAGATAAATGAAAATATGGCAATTTAGTACAAAGTAAAGTAGTATAATTATGACAAATTTGGGAATTAGTGAATTATCAATAGCAGAAATGTGGTGGAGTTCATTATTGAGCATAAAAAAACATTTCTAAGGAAAAATAAACAATTTCCTTTCCCAATCTGAAAGCTTGTCAGTAAGATATGACCAGTATTCAAAATCAGAAGTAAAACTGGAAAATATTTTCATTATGCAAAATTCAGCTTCATTTTAAAAAAATATGGAAAATACTTAATAAAGTACCTTATTTGAGGTGGTGATTAATTTCATAATTTTGAGGCAATTACTTAACATCTGTTTCAAACAGTAATTTAAAAATCCATAAACAATTAGCACAGCTTACCTGAGGATCATCAGTAGCCCTCACCTTATCAATTTTTGAACTTCCATCTGTATTTAGTTTACGTTAAACACCTTCACTTTTCTTTCTTTTTACACTAGCTAAGAATCATGTAAGTCCTAATTTTACAAAACATCACATCCTTCCCTGCACACACACACACACACACACACACACACACACACACACACACACAGACACGCACATACCCACACACACATACACAAATATATGCACTCATCTGTATTTCTTCTTTTCTTCCCTGTCTATACTCACTGCCTGAAAATTTGATTAAGTCTCATGGCTTTAAAAATCTCCTATAGTTAGTTGCAAATTCCCAAATTTGTATGCTAAACTTAACTCTAATTTTGTACATCCAACTACCTACTTGATGTCTAATAGATAGCACATACCTGATTTACACATTGAATTGTTCTCCCCTTAAACCTACTCATCGCAATCTTTCCCAGTCCAGTAAATGGAATATGTCTTCTTGGGTTTACGAAGTCAACATCTTGTAGTGATATTTTCTGTCACTTTATACAAGTATACTATCAGCAAATATTTGGGCTGTATTTGGGAAAGAGTTTGAATATATCCAGTCCCCAACCATTTCTCACTTACGCTGTCACTGATAATAAAATACGTACACAATTTAGTCCTCTTCTACCTTTTTTTAATAGTATTTTTAAAATTTTCTCCTCCACTATTCTGTTACATCTCCATTTGTTTTCTTGAATTTCCTCAAGTTATTGCTCTTACTTCTGATTCACATTCCTTGTTTTTATCTGGTTTATTACATATTTGTGTATATTTATTTTCTGTTTTCTTGAGCATAGCCTTATTTAGTCTCTCCTGTATGCCCATAACTTGGAATTCTGAGTGGAACATAGTAATTTATCACTAAATATTTATTGAAAAAAATAGCAAACAAATACATAATCATTTCTAAATAAAATGCCAGGGAAGTTCAAAGAAAGAATATATCTTGTAAAAAGTTCGATAAAGGACACTAGTCTCAATCTTGTAGTATTAAAAAAAGAGACAAAAATATGGCTTAGTAAGGTGTAAAAAAATATTCTGTGCCACTTTTGATGACCTAGTATCTTCTTGCAAAAAGTATCATGGCTTAATTTCAGGATTGAAAATAAGACTGAAAAAATAAGAGGGTAAGTCAATGGAAAGGAAGGAAAAAAATATTGTAGATTCTGTTACATGCCAGACAACAGGTTTAATTTGTTAGCATAAATATTACTTTTAAAAGTCCTTTACTTTTGCAGAGGTATAATTAAAATCTAGTGAATCAAATTTATTTAATAATTAGGTACATAATAGGGATGAAAATGCTGGTTTGTGTAATCCCAAAGTTCACACTATTTACTTAAAACCATGTTTCCTTTTGTCTGAACAATTTATGTGACATGATTTTCCATACAAAATGAATCTTGTTTTTCTGAAACCGCTTATATAGTTAAAGATCCCTTCAAGATTTTGAAGACTATGTTAGCCAGAAAAAATTCAGACACTCTCTGAAGGTGAGATAAAATATCAAAAGCAATCAACCAAACAAAAAACAAACAAAAAAACATTTCCAATAGATTCCCTTACATGACCTAAGGCTGAAATGTGGAATACATGTGTAAGTAAGATGTTATCAAAAGTCAGTATGCATTGTCTCCCACTTAATTCGGGGGTCATATACAAACTGTCTTGCTGAACTATTAACCAGATATTCAGAAATACAGGCTGCCTGTTTGATGCATACATATAAAATCGATACACAAAATTACTATTTTACAAATTCTCTTATTAATTTTTTACCATACTGAGACTATCCTTCAAAAGTGATGGAAAGAATAACTATTGAAAATATCTGTAGAACTTTCAAGAGTAAAATTGAAAATGATCATTGTTACACTGAAGATGCTGGATTTCTGGTGAGAATTTGTAACATTCATAGCAAAATGGGAGTTACAGAGATCAGCATGAAAGTAATTGGAGAAGGCTGGGACTCTGAAATTAGGTGCTTGATCAAGTTTAACCAGGAAATTTGTTTTTTACACGGTGCTTAAGCAGGTGAGGAGAAAGTTATATGTGCTTAAAAATTGATCTGAAACTTAGAAATAAGGCAAAAAGCTATATTGCATTTCTTTCTTCTAATGTCATACAGGAGTAAAGTCCCTCAAAAGACTGTCTAAGAAAATGTACTTAGTTTGACTCACTTTTTAGTGATTAAGTGTTGATGAAATGTCATAATTTATGATTGTGTAGCACATTAATGAGTTCTAGATCTAATCCAGCAATTGTATCTATAAATATCGTAATTTTTCAAATGTTATTTAAATGAGCCATAATAGCGTACTCATGTCATTAATTAAAAGTTAAATCGAATCTTTGAAACATTCATTTTATATTTCTGTGCAAGTAACAATTTTAACTTTTTGAAAGTTATGTTTTTGCCACTTCATTAATTAATGGATTAAATAAATTTTTGACACATGTATAAACAACATGTGTCAAACAAGTCTATAACAAGACTGAAAGCTTATATTCATATGTTGAAATCTTAAACCCCAAAGTAATGGTATTAGGAGGTGGAGCCTTTGCAGTTAATTAATTCATGTGGCTGGAGCTCTCATGAATGGGTTTAGGACCCCCATAAAGGGACCCTAGAGAGCTCTCTCAGCTTCTTTTCACCATGTGATGGATAAACAAAAAGTGGGCAGTCTGCAACCCAAAAGAGGACCCTCAGCAGAACCAGATCATACTGGAACCCTGATCTCAGACTTACAGCCTCCAAAACTGTGAGAAATAAATGCCTGTTTTTCATAACCTTCCCAGTTTATGATATTTTGTTATGGCAGTTAAACTACTAAGACACATGTTTATTTTGTATGTGCATTTTTAGTAGAGTCATTATTTTATTCTTTTGAGTTATGTATTTTGGAAGTATACTCAAAAGAAAATAAAAATGCCACCTGGTAAATCTGCACTGTGTCATATCCAAAAGCTGATAACAGGAGAGCAAGCGATGGGGTAATTTGGTAAGAAGAATGAAAACAAGGAGAAATGAAACGGGAGAAATCAGTCAAAGTTGTTTCTAAAGGAAGGATAGTCAGAATGGGAGAGGAATGGAAATTACCCTTTCTGTAAGTCTTTGGTGTGTGGCATTGGGGTATGATATGGTGCTTAAGTAACTATACATGGCAGAACAAAGAAAGGTGTATATGTAAATTTTCAAAAGTAATTAACAGATGCATAAAAATACTCATCCTTTAAAGTTCAGAGCCCTTTGTTAATGGATATGATCCTAAAGAAAGATTATCAACTAGTCAAAATGGCTATTGTACATATTCTTATTTACATGCCTGTATAAAATCTCCACTATCTGCTGCTCGATAGCAAGGGCTTTCTCTGAATCACCATTGTGTATGCAGAACCTACCAAGGAATCTTGGAAATATTATAATATATGCTCAATAATTGCTACATGAATGAATATGGATAAATGCTTATTTTAGTATACCCAACCCACAATTGGATCTACTTCTTACATCTTATCTTCTGCCCTCTGTCTTCTAAAAGGTGCCAGAAACTCAGGCTTTCCATTATTCTAACACAACGTGCTTTTTTACGTGTAGCCATCTGGTTCTCCATCTCCTATATAAGCACCTGATGATTAGATACTTTATTTAATCATTGTGTCAATAGCTTAGGTACAAAGTAGCGTCAATAAATATTTAGTGAAGTAAACTGAATGTTTCCTCCAATCACCAGTATTTAATCAACAAAAGCTCAGATTCTTGATAAATTTGTTTCTATATACCATTCCCTCTGACTTTACATTAACATATACTCCCCATTATGTAGCTAAATTTATACATCTTCAATTTTCAGCAGCTTGTCATCAGATTGATACTAGATAATCTGTTATTCTATACCTATAAACTTTTGACTTGTCAGACCTTCCTCAGATCTTTGTCATATTCTCATTCTAACCACTTGAATGGATGTTTTATTTCTTAATATAAGCTCAAAATCCATCAAAAGACTCTCAGGAGTTCTCTCAGTTCAAGTGGAATATTAAAAGTAACAAATCATAAAATATATGGGTACAGTTCATTTAATCTCAAGATAAATAAGAGCAATTATCAAAATCTGTGAAAATTTGATCTTTTTTAAAGAAAATCAATCTTATTATAATTTAATCATAAGTCATGAAATGCCAGGAAGCATATAAAGTAGTTTGGCATGTCTTAAGTCTATTCCTTCTTTCATATGTGAAAATGGTAGCTGGCTTTTTCATTCTATATCTCCTCTGTATATACACATATAAAATAGATTCCAATAGCAATGCCAATTTGAAATAAAACAGAGAAATACTATAACTATTTTAACATTATTGTGCAATGACATACATTGTTTTGACAATTCTTGCCAATTTTCCATAATTGTCACTTTGGCCTGCAGAATTAACAGGCCTGTGCTAAAGAGTTATTTATGGAATACACTTATATTCTAATGAATAACATGTATCTTAAGATACAGTTTAAATGTAGGAGCAACATGAGAAATGCAGATGGCACTCACAGCTCAACTTTATTATTTGCACAAAGTTTAGTGCTATATAATATCTAAATTTATGTAGTATTATTTTTTCCTCTTGAAAAAATATTTCATAATAAACAATAACATTGAAGTAGCATATTAAAAAAATCACAAGGTATAAATTAAAATTTTTAATTAGTGTTCTAAAGAAGTATTCAGCAATCAAAATATGTGTACTTGATAAATGCCTTACTAATACTATACAAATAATGTTGTGTCTTGTATAAGATGAGACTTCATTGTGAATTGGGTTGTTTTAGATGGGCACACATGTTAGATTTGCATTTTGTTGAGGTCTTAGTTAAACATAAGCTCTACTATCAACTACTTAAGGTGTCTTCCAATTTAGACTCAGAGCAGACTCTTACAAACTTTCAAAGTAAACTATTCAGCAACAGCTAATTGATACCGAATACCAAATGGTATTCCAAAAGGGTTTCTTCATCCTAATTCAATATGATTCCTTCTTGAAAGACCTTTGCTTTATTCCCTGACAAATTGGGCAATTAAAAAAAGTTAACCATCAGGGACATGAAAGCTCTACTGGAAAACATTTATCACCCTTTCTCAATGTGAATAAAAGGAATGTCTATTGTGACTTTAGAATATGTTTAAGTAAAGAGGGAAAAAGACATTTTCTAGAGGTATCAAGTAGCAATAAATTGTGAAAAGGAGTATTGTAAGATGTCTCTGAAGAATTCTCATGTGAAAACCCATTCTACTTTAGCAAGGAGCTTGGTAGAAAGATGCAATGTAAATGAGCACCATCAATAACATTAATTACCTGCTGCCTCTGCAGATGTGTGTATTAGAGACACCAGGCCAGACGGATTTTACTAAAGCAAGACAAACCCCTGAATCATACAGCCATGAAGGGCAAGCTGTGCCATGGAATCAGTTAAAGCTGTCTTTATCACTGAAATAGAAATACTACAAGATTAAAAATGCAAAGCATTTCATCAAGGCTGCAGAGCTAGAAAAACAATGCACAAAACTGTAAAGATGCTCTCCATACGAAGAAGTAAATCTCTAGCCCACGGAATGCTTTATGCATTTTGGAAATGCATGTAGAGAAGAACGCTATTAATAGTGGGCAAATAACTATTCATTTTATACTTTATCCCATTTCAGGATCCTGTATCTCACAGATATCCTAAAGGCTTTGTAATCCTTCTCCTAAGTTATTTGCTTCCCATATTAACCATTTTTTTGTTGTTAAGTTTAGTGAAAATACAAAGAGATAATATATTAAAATGACTTAGATATATCTAGTTTATTTAGTGAATACATTTGACTGACAATATTAAAATTATAAAAAGTATCTTCATTCCCTCATGCAACTGTAACAAACACAAAAACAAAGAGCATCAAAAAAGTGATAGTATCACATTTTGAGAAACTACAAAGGAGATGTATAATTAGTTAATGCGTGAGGAAAATAGCAAGAGTGATAGCAATCTGTACATCAGACAAAATACATTAAGAATCCTGAGGATATGCAGTTACAACTCAGGATGCCATGTACCACATACCTTTGAAAGTAGGGATACAAGTTGTGCTAAATCACAATGGGCATTTGAAAACAAGCATCAGTTTAGTGTAAGGGTTAAGAGAAGAAATCTTGAGCCAGCCTTCTTGGTGCTTCCAAATGCTATTACCTTGGGCAAGTGAGTCTATCTCTATTTCAATATCCTCATCTACAAAATGAAAGTAATAATAGTACCTAACACAAATGGTTGTTGGGAGAGTTAAAGGAGCTAATATGTACAAAGTCCTTGAAACAGTGGCATGTAGTTATCAATATATACCTGTTTGTTGACATGATCATTATTCATGTAGGTTGCATAAAAACAGTTACTTAAACTCTAGATTCCATGCTTCATTTTTGCCCCAACAAGGCATCTATGCCAGATGCCATAAGCTCATATTCTTTCCAGAGAAACCAAACTAGAAAGGCTCCCTGTGACGCATTTAACTGAGGGTAGGAAGAAATGCCTTAATAAAAAGTTGGGGATTAAGTAGAAGTGTACACATTGAAGATAAGGTCCTTAGCCATTTCAGTTATTGGCTCCCTGGATACTAGCAATGATTTTTATGGCTCACAGGCTGAAAATTGAAAAATTTCTCCCTCGTTAAAATGACTCATTAAAAATAAAATATTCAGTAAAAGTCATGTTTGGAGAAGCTTGATTGACAAAATCAACAAACAAGCAAAACATTAATGGCTTTGTTACACAACAGTGAAATCTGAGTCAGGACCTGCAAGCTCTCTCCTACAAACAGACATATAGGTTCTAAACATGTATTGCCTAAATTATAAATAAAAATGGAGAGCCAAGAATAGATATTTGCGGAGATTTCCAATATGGAAAGAGGAGGTTATATTAATTAGTTATGGATTTAATGAAGCTGTCTAGCCAGCCACGTTAAAACTTAGGAAAACACAAAGTATTTCTCTGTCATTCACCTATCTGTGGGCTGGCTGAAATTCATCTAATCAAAGAAGGGTTTAACTGGGCTTCACTTCAAGCTGTAACTTCTGTATCAATCTGCTCCGCTATCTTTCATTCTACTGGGTTAGCAGACTACCCTGGGCCCATTCTTATCACGCCAGTGATAGAAATATAGACATGCACTTTTTGGTCAATGGCAAGCCACATTTACACGGTGGCCCCATAACATTATAATACTATATTTTTACTGTATTTTTCTAATTAGATATGTTTAGATACACAAGTACTTACCATTGTGCTACAATTGCCAACCATATTCAGTACATTAACATGCTGTGCAAGTTTGTAGACTAGGAATAATAGGCTACACCATATAGGTTTGTGTAATTGCACTTTATTATGATCACAGAATGGTGAAATCACTGAATGACACATTTCTCAGAATGTTTCTCCATTGTTAAGCAACACATGACTGTACACGAGGGTCAAAATCCATGATGTCTCTTAAGACCTAGGCTCACAAATAACACAATGTCACTACCACTTACACTCCACCAGTAAAAGCAAACCACATAGCAAAGATCAAAATGATTGCAGTAGAAAAATACCTTACTCATTTTCAATTTACTTTCTACTAAGTCAAGGATTAGTTCTCATATGTCCCCACCTGTTCCATTTACCTAATGCAGTTGCACGCAAATTGTTGTCGAATCCATATTTAGTTTTTTTTTTATTTTCTACTATGTGTGTATTTATATGTGCGTGTGGGGTGTGTGTGTGTGTGTGTGTGTGTGTGTGTGTGTGTGTGAAATAGTATGGCCAGGCTATGTTCTTGTATCATACTATAAATGTGTATTTTATGTATTACTCTATTTTATCAGCAGTTAATAATTGCCTCATTTTACTGATTATTTATTTTACCTATAGATGTACCACTACTTTATATTCCCTTTCTACCATATTTGCAAAACTTCTATTCATGAGATAAAATACATTGTTATCAATTAACTATTGAAACTGACTAAAATTGAAAGATTAAAAAAATAAGAAATAATAACATGGTGTTTAGAAATATGAGGGTAGTTAGTAGATGAATCAGACAAAATAGATTCCTTTAAGAAACAGAATTGGGGATCAGGAAGTGTCAATACATGGAATGATCGTTGACATTTTAAATTGTGTGACATTATCTAGCTATTTAAATTATGTACAAACAATGTGTAAAAATTATAATCTAATCTTAAAATATATTAATAGAGATAGTATAAATTAAATGTAAATTAAGGGGGATATATGTCAGTTACAGAGATGAGGATATAGAAAATAAGGAGAAAAGAGCTACAGATGGCTTTTATTCATGACCCTCCAAGAAGGGAGAAAGCTAGGCACACAAGTGATATGACCAGACTGATCAGAGACTACCTAACAGGGAATTCAGTACTCACCAGTCTTAATGGCCTTGGCAATCCATATTATGACAGTGATGTTATACGTAGTTTCTCTCATTGACTTTGGAACACAGAGATAGATACTAAAGCTATTAATTAAATGACAGTTGTATCTACCCATTTTTTTTTTTTTTTTTTTTTGCATTTTACCTATGAACACTACTAAGAAACAATGTAGTATTTTTCTCTGTGCAAGGGAGACAAGACATGATATTACAGCAGCCTGATTTCAGTGCACTCCCTATACTTATTGTCAACATTGAGTCTTCCCCTAGGGGAGAGTAGAAATCAAGGAGGCATTGGATTATGTTTTCTTTTCTCTTAAAAACAATCCATCCATTTTTATGATCTTGTTCCCCTTTCCCCTTTTCATTTTCTTTTCTTTACCTAATTTGTTTACTCTTTTCTATATCCATTTATTATGGTGCTATTGAATGCTTATGCATCATTTTCAGGACGAGGATTTGAAGCAAATTATGTATAATTATATAATCTTTCTCTCTCCACCAAATATATATGGTTGTTTCTATTTATATATTTTTTAATTTTTTACTTTAACCATTTGACCAATTTTAATTTTTCCTTTTATAACTAAAAGATTCTTGCTGATTTATGTCTGTGAAGAAAGAATAAAGTATCTTGAAGTTCTCTGAAAATAAAGTGATGTCTTTTTTAAATTAATAAACTTTATTTTTAGAACAGCTTTAGATTTACAGAAAAATTGAACAAATAATGCAGGGAGTTCCCATATACCACCTACCTTCCCCACCCCCAGTTTCCCCTATGATCGACATCTTGCATAAGCATGGTACATTCATTACAATTAATGAGCCAATATTGATATACTATTATTAATGAAAGTCCATAGTTTACATGAATGGTCACTCTTTGTACTATAAGGTTCTATGGGTTTTGACAAATGCCTAGTGTTCTTTATCCACCATTATAGTATCATGCAGAATAGTTTCACCACCCTAAAAATCCCCTATCCCTTCACTATTTTGACCCTTTCCTCCCCTCCTCCCTCAAATCCCTAGGAACCACTGCTGTTTTTCTGTCTCTGTAGCTTTATCTTTTCCAGAATGCTACGTAGTTGGAATAGCAGAGTATGGGGGCTTCTTAGAATGGCTTCTTTTTTATATATACCAATGTACGTTTAAGGTCTCTACATGTCTTTTGGCAATTTGATGACTCACATATTCTTATCACTAAATAATTTTCCAATGTATGCATGTACAACAGTATACCCACTTACCTATTGAAGGGAATCTTGATTGATTCCAGCTTTTAGCAATTATGAAAAAGCTTCTGTAAACATTTATGTACAGAATTCTGTGTGGACATAAGTTTTCATCTCAATTGGATAAATACCCTGAAGTGTCATTGTTGGAAATATGCTAAGACTATGTTAGGCTTTGTAAGAAATGTCCAAACTGTCCTTCAAAGTGACTGTATTACATTGAATTCTCACTAGCAATGGTTGAGAGCTCTTACTTAGAGAAGTAAGAGCTAGCAGTTGGTGTCAGAATTTTGGATTTCAAACCACTCTGATAGGTGGGCAATGATATCGTGTTTTAATTTGCAATTCTCTAATGACAATGATGTTAAGCATCTTTTCAAATTCTGATTTGCCATCTTCTTATCCCCACTGATGAGATGTCTGCTCAGATCGTTAGTCCATGATCTGAATACTTGGAGACAGTAAATGCCCCTTTATACATCTTTTAACTAATTTTTCCTGGCATTCTTAATAATTCAAGAATGCTTATGTTATTAAACTAGCTTCTTCACAAACTATTGATATTTTATTTACAGTTTCACTTTTTTTACAATATCGTACCTTACCATTACTCCTTAATAGTTGTCATGAATCGGAAAGTCTGAGAAACTGTCACAAGGAAGATATAAAGATCTAATGACTAAATGTCATGTGATATCTTTGATGGGATCGTGGTGTGGAAAAAGGTCATTAGGGAAAAACTAATGAAATCCAAATAAAGTGTGGAATTTAGTTAATAACGATGGACTAATCTCAGTTCTTCAGTTGTGGTATATATACCATAATAATGCAAAGTGTTAATTATAAAAAAGAAACTGGGTGAAGGGTATATAGAAATTCATGGTACCATCTTTGCAAATTTCCTATAAATCTAAAACTATTATAAAATAAAAAGTTTACTAAAAATAATCACTTCTGGCCAGGCACGGTGGCTTACGCCTGTAATTCTAGCACTCTAGGAGGCTGAGATGGGAGGATCACTTGAGGTCAGGAGTTCGAGACCAGCCTGAGCAAGAGCGAGACCCTGTCTCTACTAAAAATTGAAAAAACTAGCTGGACATGATGGCACTCGCCTGTAGTCCGAGCTGCTTGGGAGGCTGAGGCAGGAGAATTCCTTGAGCCCAGGAGTTTTAGGTTGCTGTGATCTAGGCTGACACCAGGGCACTCTAGCCCAGGCAACAGAGCAAGACAGTGTCTCAGAAAACAAACAAATAAATAAATAATCACTTCTTAATTTTTAATCTCTTTTAAACATGCCATTTTTGTATATTTTATGTATCTATTAATACTATTATTTATTTATTATACCAAATAAGACACATTTTACATATGTGCAAGTATTAGCACTGATGTATTAGTTTTCTATTGCTGCATAGCAATTTACTACAAACACAGTGGTTTAGAACAACACCTATTTATTAGCAATACAGTTCTGTGAGGCAGAAATCTGTCACAGTGTGATGGAATTCTCCACTCTTTTTCTCACTGGGCTGAGATCAAGGTTTGGCTAGGGCTCTGGTCTCTTCTGGAGTTCTATTAACATCACTGATTATCAGAAGAATTCATTTTTTTTTTTTGTAATTGCAAGACTGAGATCTCCCATGCCTTACTGGCTATCAATTGGAGCCAGCCTCTGCCTCTAAAAGCTACCCACATCATCATGTCCTCATAAGATTGTACCTCGTATTGAAGCCAGATATGATAAGGCCAGTGCCTCTCCTTTTTTAAATTGCTGTGACTTCCTACTCTGTTGCTTGTTGGGAATAACTCTCTACCTCACATAGTTACATTAGACCTCACCATATAACCTAGGATAATCTTTTTATTTTCAGATCAACTGATTAGTAGATATGATGGTTAGTTTTATGTGTCAACTTGACTGGATCACAGGATGCTCAGGTATCATGTCAAATGTTATTTCTGGGTATGTCTGTGATTGTGTTTCCAGAAAGCATTAGCATTTGAATTGGTGGACTCAATAAAGTAGATTACATTCTGCAGTGTGGTAGGCATCATCTAATCCATCTATGGCCTGAATAAAACAAACAAACAAACAAACAAAGGGAGAGAAAGGAAGAATTCCCCCTTTATTTCCTGCCTGCTTGCATGCCCTGGGACATTGGTTTCTCTAGTCCTTGGAATGAAATTTATACTATCAACTCACCTAGTTGTCAGGAACACCTTGGATTCTATCTTGATCTTTTAAAATCAGATTCCTGGAAGAACCTATAATATAGTGGATTATTGTTATGTAGAATGGCACCAGGCAAGAGTGGTATCATCCATACATGTTTTGAACTTTTGTTCCACTTGGAGATAGTAAATGCCCCTCTATACTTCTTTTAACTAATTTTCTCCTGGC
>RJWJ010015217.1:0-36586 GCA_004363605.1 Indri indri | reverse complement strand
AAGCCCTCAGAGGGGAACTTAGTGGCTGAAGAAGGAAGGGAGACGGACAGTACCAACAGGTCTGCCTCTTCTTACCTCACATAAGGCTTTATCTTTTTCCCCCTCCTGGGGACATGCTCACTTGAGAGGAGGCTTCCAGGGAACTAACTACAAGGCTCCCAAGAAATAGGAGGGGAAATCAGAGTGGGGTGTGAGTGTTCAGGGATGCTTAGGAATCTCCCTTAGGAAGGTGAAGCTAAAGGTGGCCAGAGGCCTAGGAGTGTTAGGTAAGGTACTTTTATGGTCGCCCTCTCTAGTACCTCCACTGGGGGGGGGGGGTTGTAGCTGGCAGCTTCCTTCCCTCTGTCCATCCCACCAGGATGTTGGGCTATGAGAAGAGGAAAACAGAGGTGGTCAAGTGGGGCTAGGGGCTGGAGAAGGGGTAATAAGCCTAAGGCAGGAAGGGCCAGAAGAGGGGTGGGCGGGTGAGTGCAGATGTGCGTGGCTAGGGCAGGTAGGGAGCTTCTTAGAAGCTTCATCTGTCAGCTCCTGGGAAGTGCGCCCCAGCCTTCACCCTCTCCCAACGTTCCCACCTCAGGCAAAGCTGGAGACCGCTGGATATCTGAGTCCTGGTAGATTACGCTGGGGGGCTCCCTTGGGAAGGGGCCTGCCAGGTTATCAGAAGGTTCGGCAAAGCTTCCCTGGGGAAGACAGGGAAGGTCCCCCGGGAGCCTAGGGTTTCCTGGATCTGAGCCTCCGGCTCTCCCTTGGCCATAGCCCCCAGCACAGTTGTCTTGGTGTTTGCTTATTTTGGTTATTTTTTGATCAGATATTTTGGCACTGTGCACACTGCCTACTGTTGCCATGGCAGCCGTGACAGGGGCTGAGGCACCGTGAGAAAAATACCAAAATTAATGAGTGAGCGAAAGTGCAGCCGAGAGAAAAACAAGGTTAAAAAAAGAGTTAAAACAGTAATGAAAACAGGCTTCCCAGCTCCACAGCAGAGCAGCTGCTGAGGCCTCCCCAGAGCAGCAGCCCCCACCCAGCCTAGGGCTCCTGGCATCTCCCAGACCTCAAGGCAGGACTCACTCGCCTTCTCCCACCCAGCCAGTCACAGACCCAGCAACAACCACTCGGGGTCCATCCTAAGCACAACAGCAGACCAGCTTCCATCTCAGGTAGCATCTTGCCTCCCAGAACAGCATCCCAGGGAACAGCTTCTCATCTCCTAGACAAAGGATTCTCAGCTACAGCCCCCACAAAACAGTGGTCCAGCTAAATTACCAGGAAATGGCCTCCCAGCTACACCTGAGCTTCGGAGCTATAGCTGCAGGCATCCCAGCATCCCAGCTAGAGTCCTGCACACAGCAACGGCCCAGCCACAATGCTGGGCAACAGCATCTCAGCTATAGCCAATCCCCAGTATGCTGTCATCACAGCTACAGCTTCAGGACCAATAGCATCACAGGCTACAGTCTTATACACAACAGTAGCTCTGCTCTTATCCCAGGTAACAGCCTGCCTCCCAGGTACAGGCTCCTAGCAACAGCCTCTCATCTCCAAGGACCTAGGTAATGGATCCAGCTACAGCCCCACCTACGTCATATTAATGGGGAACAGCTTCTCAGCTATAGCAGTGTCAGGTATGCCAGCCTCACTCCTATAGCATCAGGCCCAACAGCATTTCAGTTACAGCCCTCCCTCGACATGCACACATGCCCACATACACATACACACACACACACACACACACACACACACACACACACTCAGCTTGGCAATAGCCTCTTGGGTAATCTGACTGTCTCTAGCTATAGCCTTAGGCACACCAGCATCACAGCATGGCTGCAATGTCCCAGCTGCATTCAGCGACAACAGCCTTTCACTACAGTTCCAGGCCTTACAGCATACTAGTCCTGTTAGGCACAGCCATCCCAGGTACACACATATCACAGCAAGCATCCCAACTACTCCCACACCTGGCATCACCCAGGCTCCAATCCCTGGCCATAGTCTCAGCTGGAACTCGGGCACCATCAGCTTTAGGAGCCTCCCCTAGTGCTCCACTTGCCAAGCCGGTCCTCCTCCCAGTTTGGTACAGGGCCAGCAGGCTGGCTTCTCTCCTCTTCAGATGCCACCTCCCTTGCTCTCCAACCATCCTCTTCCCAGTCCCTGCCCTCATGCCTGCCCTCCTTCCTGCGGAGAATAGGTCTCAATTCCCATATCTACATTGTCGCCGTCTCAGGTCCTCATGGAGACCAGCACAGCAGCTGGGATAGGAGGGAATGGGGAGCGGGAGAAGGGTAGGCACATCCTGGTGTTGCTGCCTTGGCCTGGTTCTATCGCTTGGTGCAGAATTTGGGTTTGATGGTGGTAGAAGCAGGGAGGATGGAGGAGAACATCTGGGAGATTAGCATTTCCTGCCCAGCTCTGTGGCTGCCGATCCTGCTCAGCCCTGAGCAAGGGAGGAGAACAGAGGAGCCTTTGAATGGCTCCCAGCAAGCAGATCGGGGAGGGTTTGCTGCATTGGGCAGCGGGCACATGCTGGGGGCAGGGAGACTGGGGCAGCTCCTCTGTGGAAGATTTCTTCTCTCTGGGCCACTGGTTCCCTCCTCAGAGCTGTGCTCAGTGATGGAGAGAGTATGAACTTTGCAGGGGACAGAGAGAAGCCACTTACAGGACAGACCCTCCTTTCGCCAGTTTACCCCATCTCGCATCCAGAGGCCCCCACCAGGGCTGAGGGTGGGGCTGAGGGTGGGGCTGAGGGCTAGATCAGGGCCCAGGCCAGAAAAGGAGTCCAGGTCGGGGATGGTGCTCTGGGAGAGTTCTGGGTATTCCTTGCTTGCCCTCTTAGCTGGCCAGAGATCCCATCTTACTCTGAAGAGTATCCCACAGAGAGAGGCCAAGGCTGGGAAGAGGAGGAAGGGGAAGAAAGAGCCAAGGCATAGGAGACCGGTCGGTATTGGGAAATGGGGGAGGAGGAGGAGTCAGAGGCTAAGGCAAATGAAGGCCCAGCGACCAGTCATACCATAATCAGGGCCTTTCCGCACGCACACCAGGCCGTGCTAGAGACAGCCTTCCTCATTCTTCTGACCTAGAACACCCTGCCTTGGCGATAAGCGGGTAAGGCAGGAGGTCCTACTGAAGTGGGGCACTTGGCAGCCTGGGGTACCAAACCCTGAGCGCAGGGAAGGGAGTTCCCAAGCTGCTCAGCGACCTCAAGGTGGCGCCAGAGAGCCGGATCTGAATGGGAGAAACCGAGTGTTGGAGTGCGTGTGGCACTGCGTGTGACACCGTGTGTGATTCGGTGAGTGTGAGTGTGACAGTGTGGCACTGAGAGGGTGTATGACACAGGCCGTGACACTGCGCGGCCTTGCGGGGCAGGGACCCGTTGACTCTGTGTGAATGTGTATGTGTCACTGGTAAGGCTTGTGGCCACAGGACTATGCCGCCCTGAGGGCAGGTGATTGGGGGACCCTCGAACAGCCTGAGCTCAGGGGCATCACTTTATCCTCACACTTGTATATTTCCTATGTCCTCACTCTAGAGCCCCCCCAGGTCCCATTGCCCTCCCCCTCCCACGGTCCCCTCCAGAGCCCCACCCCCACGGCCTGCTGCGGCCACCGAAGCTGACCGCTCTGCGGCTCCGGCCAGAGGGGGAGGGGTGGACTCCCCAGAGCGCAGTGGGAAGGGAGGGCCACTCAGGGCGATCCGGGGGTCTGGGCGAGACGAGGGTGAATCTGAAGGAGCAGGTGCCCAGGGAAGAAGGCACTGGGGGAGTCACTTCCCCTGCCTCGATGTCCCAGGAGGCAGAGTGGAGGACAGGTGTTTGAGTAGGGTAAGGAGGGGAATTGAGGAGGGGTCCTAGATGGAGGCTTGGGTGGGATAAGCGCAAGTTGAAGAGCAGAGGAGGGGGACGGCCTGTGCATCCAGGTCTCGGGTAGTGGGGAGATGGCAAAGGAGGGGGTCCCGGCTTTGGGTAGCGGTGCTCCGGGTCCCCTCCCAGAGGGACCAGAGCGGTCCGGAGCTCCACCTCCCGGCCGGAGGGGGGGCGGGGAGGCGGGCGGGCCAGGAGGGAGGAGGGAGGGAGGGAGGGGGCGGGCCGGGCTGCGCGCTCTGCTCGCTGCTGGCTCCGCCGCCGCTGCCGCCGCCGCCGCCTCACACACTCGGGGAGCGGGAGCGCGGCGCGGACGCGAAGCCGCTGGGCTGCTGCGCCCAGAGCCAGCCGGAGCCGGAGCCCGAGCCGCAGCGCCAGCCCCAGCCGTGCCGAGCCGCAGCCCGGGCCGGGGCCGGCGGCGGCTCATGGACAACCGGGCGGGCGGCCGGCGCTGCCCCGAGGCGGGTAAGGATCCGGCGGCGGTGGAGGTGGCAGCGGCTCGGGGCCCGAAGCGGCCATGGCCGGCGGGAGCTGAGGGAGGGGCGCTCAGCGGAGCGAGGCCGCGGGGGCCCAGCCTGTGCTCAGCGCGGGGGCCGAAGTGGGGGCGGCTGGGGGCACGGAGTGGGGGTTTCGGTCGGGGCACCCTGGCCTCCAGGGTCCGCGGAGAGAAGCAGAGAAAGGGGAGGGGGTGCTGAGCAGGACCCCAGTCCCCGCGTCCCGCATCCGGGGGCGCTTGGAGCGACGGGGATAAGGAGACTCCAGGAGCGCGGCATGGAGGATGGTTTTGGGGAAGCGCGCGGCACCCAGTTTGGTGGGGGGCTCCCCGAGGACGAAGCAAGCAAGGACCCTCGGTCACAACACACACACACTTGTTGGACGACTAGCTTGGCTCACTCAGGCGCTTCCATCTCTCCGCGGGCACCCGGAGGCCAGGACCATGGACATATATACACGTATACATACATCCGTACATATGTGCACACAGACATACCTCCGGCACACCAGCGCCCACTGGGGCACCGTCACCAGCTCAGAATCCGCTTCAGTGTCTGCACGATCAGCAGCACGGACACACAACCCGTGGCCATACAGAGCAACAACACAACCGGGTGTGATACTCTGAGACGTGGATACACAAACACAATCTCGTGCCCTCAGGTACGAGTGTCACGATCCAGTTCGCCAGGTGAACACTCAAAACATGACCCCCCCACACACACACATATTCCTTTAAGGAACACACCCTAACATAAATTATGTTACCTATGCCTTGGCCGGCACACAGGCACACAGCACAGGTTTCCTTGCACCCCTCGACTGCACCCACACAAACGCAACCTACTGTCTCAGCACACATCTTGACAGCACACACCCTAACACACTAAGTGGCACCTACAGCAGCGCCTCACGGTCACAAACACAGAATCCACTGCTTCACACATCTTAACACTGGGTGACACACACACCTTACACCAACAGTGTCACAATTACACCCTGCAGCGCATACACACAAATACACACACTCTGTTCCTCTTCCTCGGAGGCCAGATTCTGTCTAGAGACCCCTCCGGGGTCGCCCGCGAGCCCCTTGAGCTTCTTCACCTAAATCGCGACATTGTTATTGTAAATTTCGGCACACCAGGAGCCCTGGGGCGGGCCAACCGGCTTCCCCGCCAGCGCCTCCCCAACCCCCACTCACGGGCCGGACCGGCCGGTATTCCGGGAACTAGCTGGACCTGGCTGGCCCTGCCATCCGCGTCCCCGGGGTTCCAGGGCCCTAGGTTCTTTTGCAGAGGTTGCAAGCCTGGGGCGGTGATTGCGACCCTCTTCGGGCCACTTAACTGAGTTCTCCGTGCCACCTGGGTCCCCAGCACACCTGGGTCCCGCACACCTGGGTCCGTCTGACACCTGGGCGCCCCTCCGTCGGGTTCCGGCTGCTGGCCAGTTGCGTTCGCGGGCTAGGCCCTGGGACCAGAAGGGAGACCGCGGCACGTGCAGGATCAAAATTGCCGGGTAGATGGTCTCGCACCCCTTTCCCCCCAGCTCCCCTCCGTTGCACAATCTTCTGGCCTCAGTTTCCCCAGCAGTGGTCGGCGACAATTCCTTCGGACCGGAGAAATTGGGGGCGGCGCTGAGGCCTTTGAGGATTGAGCGCGGGGCAAAGACCCCCTTCTGTCCGCCTGGAGAGGGTCGGTTTTAAGAGAATGTCCCCGCCTGGCCTGGCTCGCGGCTTTGTGATTCCGGCGCCGGCTCCCTCCCCGCCCCCTCCCGGCGCCCGCGGCGCGGCTCTCCGCGGCGCCGGCGTGCGGGGCACCCTAGGCTGTGGCCGGAGATGTAGAGGAGGAGGGATTCCCCGCGGCGGCCTGGGGGCGGGGGCCGCAAGTGGCCCGCTGGCCGAGCGTTCTCACCGCGCCGCGCCCTCGCCTTGCCTGGGGCTCCTGGAGGCCAGGCGCCGCCGGGGTGGGGGTGGGGCTGCCCGAGCCCGAGGAGCTGCCGCCGTCGCCTCATCCCCCCACCCCCAACATACTCGGCGTCCGCTGGGAGGAGACGCTCCGCGCGCTGGGTGTGTGCTGGGAGCGCCCGCTGACCAAGGCGGTGCCGGCTGGGGGCTGCTCGGGCGCGTAGAGTCCAGGACTTCGTGCGGGAAGACGCAGGGAGCCTTCCAGCACCTGCTCTGTGTCAGCCCTCCGGTGCGGCCCGAAGGGGGCCACCCAGAAGGTATTTGTGACAACCCAGAGGTCTGGATGTGTGTGGGAGCGGGTTGGTGTTACTTTCTTGACGTGGGGATGGGGGTGGGTTGCAACTGGCCTAGGGCATGGGGGTAGAATCCATGGGAGAGGGGACTCCAGAGACGTCCTGAGACGGTGTGGTAGGTAGGGGAGGAGGTCTGGATTCAGTTCTGGCTGTGTTTAGTTTACCCCCCTTTCCCCCATTCCCAATTTCAGAAGGAACTTCAGCTGGAAAGGGGTGTCTTGCGGGTCTGGGGCCCCTCTAGCGGAGGGGCTGCCACTGTAGTGAGCGGGGAGCTAAGGGTTGGGAAGAATGGGGTCGGAGGGCCGGGAGGGGCCTCCAATGGTGGGGGAGGGGTGGGGGGAAGGAGGAGACCCTTCTGATATGGGGTGAGGGCTGCCCTTGCCATGAGCCAGGATAGTTGGTGAAGAGAGATACCCTGTTCTACAATGTGTTGAGCACCTTCTATCTGCCAGGGCCCGTGGTGGGTGGTGAGGATGCTGTAGTAAGATGCGTACCATCCTTGTCATCACAGGACTTGCCAGCTGGCAAGGGATTAGCTCATTTATTCATTGAACCAAGGAGCACCTACTAAGTGCCTGATGCTGGCAATAAAATGTTCTATTCAGTGATTCGAAGACTTTAAAAAAAAAATCTGTCTTTTATGATGTAACAGACCTTATGTGCAGCAGGTCTCATTTAATCCTCCCAAATCATTACAAGAGGCAGGATTCGTTATTTCCATTTCACAGTACGGAAACAGGTTCAGAAAAGTAAATTCACTTGGCTAAGGTCACACAGCTAGGAAATGGTGAGTCGAGGGTTTGAACCCCAACAATCTGACTCAAGAACACAGATGCCCGGAAGCCCTGCAGGGCTGATAGAGGGTTGTGGGGGAGGCGAGAAGAGCTGAGGTCAGTGCACTTGCTCACGGTGGGAGGCCTCCGTGCAGCCCCACCCCAGCAGCCCCACTCACTCACCCTCCCCGCCCAGACAGGCCCTTTGTCCCTTGGTGTTTTGTGCCTGCCGCAGAGGCTGTTGTGTAACAGTGCTGGGGGGCAGAACTGACCTGGTCACTGGGACAGTGATGGCTGCCTCTGTGTGTTTTTTCTCTGGCCACAGCTTTCAGCAAGAAGTGGACCTTGGTCCCCGAGGTAGGCTGGAAATGAAGGTTCCAGGTGAATCCTCACCTCTGTCCTCATCTCTTCCCAAATGTTGACACAGATGGTGTTTCCCTTGGCTTTTCCTGGACTCTGTCCCCTCATCCTTCACTCCTTTCCCCTCATGGCTCTTCTGTTCCTTAGGCCTAAGGGAGATGGGTCCCTGTGCCTGTCCCTTCTGAAGCTCTGGCTTCTCGGTCCTGGCTGCCCGTATCACTGGGTGGAGGTGGGGCACCTTTGCCTAGGATGGCAGCCAGCACCTGGGGAAGGGCAGATAAGGCACTAAATGCTTCAAAGGCTGCCATCTAGGACTAATGACTCCCAGTACCCAACTGCTGGGGACAAAGTTCAGAGATGGTGGAGGCAGGGGTGAGGAGCAGCAGCCTCACTGCCGCTCCTGCCCTTCCAGGCTGCTCCAATTTCCCTGCATCCCTCAGACCTCTGGGTGAGCAGTGACAGCCTGGGAAGCCTGGGCGTGTTCAGTCCTTGAACCCTAGGCCCCTTCTTTCCCTTTCCCTTCTTGCCACGCAGGGTTGGCAGCCCAGGAATGGTGTGTGTGTGTGTGTGTGTGTGTGTGTGTGTGTGTGTGCGCGTGCGCGCGCGCATGTGTGTAGGGGGACATGAGAAACATTTTCCAGCCTCAGGGATTTCGGTTCCCTTCCCCCAACCAGGCTTTCCCCCAGACTCTGGGATGCAAAGAGGCATTCTTATTTCACAAATCCTGGCTCTTCCTCGTACTACTTCTGTGACCTAAGACAATTAATTTATCTTGCTGAACCCCAGTTTGATCATCTGTAATATTGGTAGGGGCGTGATAATGAATAGTACCCATTTCCGAAGGTTAGGACGATTAAATGAGATCATGTATGTAAAACACTTAGCACTTAGCAAAATCTTAGTGAGTGTTTGCCGAGATGATGATAGTGATGGATGATGATGGTGAAGGTGATGATAATAGAGTTTGCGGGACCTCAGGCTCTTTCTTAACTCTGGACCTAGCAGTTGTTCCCAGATGTACCCACAATTGCCTGCAGGTTTCTTTAGGTCCTACCTCTGGAATCAAAATTCCTAAGGGTGGGGCCTGATAATTCTCATTTTGAAGGAACTCTCCAGATGCTTTGAGGGCCTTAACCCTGTTCAACAATTGCCCCCACCCTTGGTAACCTTTCCCCCAACCTCATTTTCCCCATGCTCTTCCTCCCCCCACCATCCCATACCTGGACATGACGCCTTGGTTCTCTTCTTTCCGATTCAGAAGTTAGATACTACAGTCTTTTCCTGACTCCTATGCTGGCCGAAGGCAGGGGATCTTCCAAGGGTGAGAGGAAGTGCCTGTGGAGCGGGTAGTCCCACAGGCATGCTGTGCTTGTGCTGCCTAGGAGGTCCGAAAGGTTAGAGCCTCAGGTTGTGACCCTGAGATGAGGAAGGAAGTCCCTTAGGTAGGAGCTTAATCTGGAGCTCTTGGAGCAGCCACAAATCAGCTATCCTGACTCTGCCAGACCATGGACCTCTGAATTTGCAGCCAAAATTTGTGAACAATTATTTTTCTTGGAAAAATCTGTGCCTTGGTTTCATAAAATTCTTAAGGGGATGTGACCCCAAAAGGTTACAGATCCTTGGTGTGGACAGAATAAGAGGCCAGCAGTCACTGCCCCATTTCTCCCCTTGGTCAGGTTAAGGGTGATTCCAGTGGACTTCCCACATAACCCCTAACCTGCCAGGACTTATGCAGAGAACTGGGGCACACAATGATCCCGTGGTGTGTGTGCGGAAGAAGGTGGCAGCAGAATACAGTGCCCAGAAGGGGATGAAGTTCTTTGGCGACAGTCCTCTGGGGGTGTGTTTGGGTTGAGGTTTGAAGTGATAAGGTGAGCCCTGTGCCAGGTCCATGCAGGTAGAGGGCAGGTGGCTGGAGGGTGGATCCAGATGGAATATCTGATAAATTCCTTCTTCCTTTAAGAGATTGACAGTTGCAGCTGGAAACAAACATACATACTAATCTGATAATGGCCTTACACACATTAGTGCCTAGGAGTGAGCAGGGAGGGGGCCCGTGCTTAGGGAAGGCTACAGGAGCAGGTGAAGTGTGGGACTTGTGTAAGGAGTCTGCGCATTCAGTGACCATTTGCTGAGAGTCTACTGTGTGCCCTGAAGAGAGCAGGCTTAAATTTTACCCCAGCAAGCTCTGAGTGGAGTAGGGAAATCAGGCAGTAAGCAAGTCAACAAGCAGTGACCACACAGCAAGTGCCAGGATGGGCTATGTCCAGGGTGCAAAAATAATAAGTCATTTAAGGCCTACTTTTCGAGTACCTACTGCATGCCAGGTCCAGGTCCAGAGCTAGGCCCTAAGGCTGCAGGAATAAACAAAGCAGAAGCTCTCCCACTCTCTGCTCAGAGTCTTATAGGAAAGACAACAGATTTTCCAAACAGGTACATAGTGCTTTGAGAGACCATTCATTTGTCAAATACATTGTGCTAGGCATTTAGCCCACATTATCTCCAACCCCCTAGGAAATAGGTATTATTATTCCCATTTTACAGATGAAGAAACTGAGGCTCTAAATCATTTGCTCTAAGTCATGCAACCAGGAAGTAGGCAGCTGGGCTTTGCCTCAAACTGTCTGATGCCACAGCCCTTACTCTTCTCCACCCTGCTGCCTTACATGTGCCAGATAGGTACAGAGAAGTGACCCAAAAAATTGACAAATAGTCACTGTGTTAGTACCATTGTCATGGCAGACTGGGCCACTCTGTTCACTGCTGTGTCTCAGTGGCCAGGACAGAGCCTGGTACTTTGTGACTGCCCAGGAAACGTTTGTTGACTGCATGAGTGAGCACCTACAGTGTGCCCCGCTTTGCGAAGGTGCATCAGTGGGGGCTGGGGGATGAGTTGAGTGCACAGAGACCTGCCCCTTCCTTCAGGATGCTCGGCATCTGCCTGGAGAGTCGGAGGACACAGGAATAGGTGCACAGTACTGGAGTTGAACAACGCGGGTGGGCGGTGTCCCAGGCAGCCCAGTGATTCATTGCCTCGGGATTGGAGCAGACAATAAGTGGCTGTGAGTTGGAAGAAGGAGAGGTCACCGTGGGTTGAAGAGGCCTGGGAAGGCTTCCTGGGGGCCAGAGCCTGCCTTAGTGGGATGGATGTGGTTGGTGGCAGGGCCTGGGGTGAGTGTTCAGGTGTACTAAGTGGGGAAGTGGGGCGAGGAGACTGAACCAGAGCCCTCTGCAGGAAATGCTAGGCCAGAGACTTCGGGTGTGAGTGGAGGAGGGCTGGCCATGGTGCTGTTGAAGAGGAGGAGGGCAGTCAAGCCTGGTACAGCAGCCGGCAGGATGGCTGGAATCTGCAAATGCACAGCCCCAAAGCCGGGGAGATGGGTGGACGAAGGGGGTTACTGTGGTGATGGGGTGCAGGTGGTGGCTGGCTAGGGCATGCAGAGCTCTGAGCGGAAGGATTGGGCAGTGGGCAGGGAGAGGCAGGCGGGAGGTGGGACCGAACCAGTTAGAGAGGGGGAGGGGCCGGGTGTGAAGGTCTGGGTAGTATGTGGGGATAGAAACCGGGTAAGAGCCAGATGTTCGTCTAGAGACCAGAGGGTGTGTGAGGGGGTGGAGGTGGGGGAGTGGGCAGGGAAAGGCTGGTGGTGTCACCGGCAGCTCTGTCCCAGTTAGACCTGCTGGGCTCCCAGTTGCTAAAGACAGGCCAGGGCAGCTCCCAATGCCAATTCCAGGGCCAGTCAGCCCTGACCAGTCCTGACCCCGATCTTGACCTCTGCTCGCTTCTTCCACACACCTGCCCGCGGCAGCAGGCGGGAGAGGAGAGGAGCCCTGGGAACTGTGCGTGTGCGTGTGCGTGTGCACGCGTGCTCCGGGGCACGTGCACTGAGGGGAAGCTGGAGGGGCTGAAACCTTTTTCTCAGCCCTAACCGTTTTCACAGCCTTGCCCAACTCAAGCTGGCCTTTTATGGGGGTGGAGAACGTTGGGCACTTGGGGTGATCATTGTCAGAAAAGGGGGATTTCAGCTGTCATACCTTATACACATGCACCGGCTTGGCATCTGAGAATCGAGAGAAATGAGACGTCTTCCCTCTCCCTCCGGCCAACCTGAATGCAGTCATGGTCCCAGGGTGTGGGGATGCAAGGGGGTACCTGCGTCTCTTTCCTACCATGTGCGTGGGGAGGGTGCTCCACTTGGGGGGTGCTGGAGGCCTCACCCTTGCCCTTGCTCTCTCTCCCTATCTCAGTATCAGGGTAATTACCATGGGTGACTAAGGCAGGGTGCCGGTGAGAAGGAGGTGTTGGGCAAAGCAGAGAGCAGGGAGGAAAAGGAGGAAGGAGGGCAGCGGGCGGGCAGCGGGCGGGCCGCCACGGCCCAGGAGCGGCAGGTAGGTAAGGGCGTTCCATGGGCGGGAGCTGCACTGGACCTGCCAGGCCTCTTACCGGCTCCTCCAGCTGGGGCAGACACAGCTGCTACACCCTGCGGTGGGTGAGACTCTGGGCTCTGGGCTCTGGGATCAGGGTTCTGTGCTGGGACAGACTCTCCTTGCGGAGATCATTGTATCAGTGTGGGAGAGTAGGGGGCTGGCTCTCGGCAGGTTCCTCTGCCCAGCTGACAGCCTCTGTTTTGCCTCTTCCCCTTGCAGCCCTCCTGATTCTGGGGCCTGCCAGGATGGGGCCCCTGAGGCCCAGCCCAGGCCCTGGGGGACAACGGTTGCTGCTGCCCCCCTTGCTGCTGGCACTGCTGCTCCTGCTGGCTCCATCTCCAGGCCACGCCACTCGGGTAGTGTACAAGGTGCCGGAGGAACAGCCACCCAACACCCTCATTGGGAGCCTCGCGGCTGACTACGGTTTTCCAGACGTGGGCCACCTGTACAAACTAGAAGTAGGTGCCCCGTACCTTCGAGTGGATGGCAAGACGGGTGACATTTTCACCACTGAGACTTCCATCGACCGCGAGGGGCTCCGTGAATGCCAGAACCAGCTCCCTGGTGAGCCCTGCATCCTGGAGTTTGAGGTGTCTATCACAGACCTCGTGCAGAATGGCAGCCCCCGGCTGCTAGAGGGCCAGATAGAAGTACAGGACATCAACGACAACACGCCCAACTTCGCCTCACCAGTCATCACTCTGGCCATCCCTGAGAACACCAACATCGGCTCACTCTTCCCCATCCCGCTGGCTTCAGACCGCGATGCTGGCCCCAACGGTGTGGCGTCCTATGATCTGCAGGCTGGGCCTGAGGCCCAGGAGCTGTTTGGGCTGCAGGTGGCAGAGGACCAGGAGGAAAAGCAGCCACAGCTCATTGTGATGGGCAACCTGGACCGTGAGCGCTGGGACTCCTATGATCTTACCATCAAGGTGCAGGATGGTGGCAGCCCCCCACGCGCCAGCAGTGCCCTGCTGCGTGTCACCGTGCTTGACACCAATGACAACGCCCCCAAGTTCGAGCGGCCCTCCTATGAGGCTGAACTCTCTGAAAATAGCCCTATAGGCCACTCGGTTATCCAGGTGAGAAGCCCCCTCCATCTAGCTGTTAGACCAGCCTTTAGAAATGGGAGCCCACCCCAGCTAGGTGAGCATGTCCTTCACTTAGGGGGAAAACTACCAGAATGCTTTGGGAGACCCCTTCTCCCCAGGCCCAGTCAGGAGAGACGTTTCCACAAAACCCCCCTTCCCTGCCCCAACAGGTGATATTACAGGTGATATTACTTTCCTTTATCAAGCTACTTAGGTGACAGTGACATAGCATGGGAACAGTCATCCCCCCACCCCCCCAAGGCAAACTCAAATTGGGGAAACTCTGAGAAGTGAAACTTTCTCCCTAGTCAAATGAGATCCTTATTCCCCAGACAGATGAGCTGAGTTGGAACAAAGGAATCACCTTTTATCCAGGTAAAATCTCTCATAAGATGAGAATGCCTTCCCAACCAGGGTCGGTTTCCCTATAGCCAGATGAGGTTTTCCTGAAGCTGGAGGACACAGCCTCACTTTGCCCCTCCCTGGCAAAGTCAAACGAGATCATTTTAACCAGATGGGTCCTCACAGTTCTGAAAAACTGTACTGGGTGGGGTGTCTGTACACCTGCCACTACCCCTAGGTATGGGGTGCCCATGGGAGTGAGGTGCTTGGCACAGTGGGAGGTCAGTTGCCTCTGCTGGAGTTCTCAGCACCCCTCTCCATGGGAACTGCCCCAGGGGCTGGACAGCTTGGTGGGACCGGGGCCTGGGAGGGAGCAAAGAAAGCGTCCTTGCAGACAGGTGGGTGTATCTCCCGCTGTCATCTCACCCCTGGCCTCCTGCCAGCCCCAGCTCTTTTCTCCTTCCCCATGGGCTGAAGCTGCCTCTGTCTTTGATGTGAGGGAGCTAAGAAAGGCTCACCCTGCCCTGGACACCGTTACCCATCCTGGGAAACCCTTGGGGAGCCCTTCATCCTAGGTCCTCAAGCCAAAGTGGGGGATGGGTGGGAGTTGCAGCCTTTACTTTCAGCTGGTGGACTGGAACCTGGAAAAGATAGAGTGAGAAAGAAAAGGGAGACAGACAGTCAGGGATGACAAGTAATAATAGCCTCGGTGCCAGGCACTGTTCTAAATGCACTGTGTATATTGTATCATCTAATCCCTACAGTACAAGGTAAGCATTATCCCCATTTTACAGATGGGAAACTGAGCCCACAGAGATTAGGAATTGTGCCTGATATCACACAGTGAATGGGTTCAGAGCCCACCTTCGCCACATCCGATAGCCTGGCTTCAGAGCCTCTGTGTATAACAGCTTCACCACCCGCCAGGGAGGGGAAGCTGGAGAGTCGGGCAGAGTAGGCTGAGAGGTCGACAAAGTTGAAAAGAGAGGATGGGAGAGAACAGGCTGTGGGAAAGAGGAAGAATCAAAACTAAGCAAGGATGGGGGACAGACAGAAGCCAAGAGTCACAGAGATATAGACAGGGAGATAAGATGGCAAGAGGCAGATAAGAAGCTGGGTGACCAATCCAGAGACAGGGAGGTAGTGGGGATCCTCATCCCAAAGTTGCTGACAGCCAGGCTGGGGTGGGGGAGAAGCTGTTGGGTTTGGCACTCAGAGGTGCGATCAGAGACCGGGGTAGCTAGGGGACCCCCCCCCCAGTAGTCTCCTCTGCAGAAAAAGCCCTGGCAAGTACAGTTGGGTTCCCCTTCCCAAGGGGAAGGACAGAGGACTCACAGGACTCACAGTGGCTTGAGGCCCCGCTAGGTGCAGTGCCCAGCACTGTGTTAGCACTGGTTTTTTCAGAGATGGGCAAATAAGAGGAGAGATGGACAGATGGACAAAAAGAGAAATAAATGTTATTTAGGGAGCACTTTCTGTGTGTCAGGCAGTGTTAGCCATTTTTTCATGTATTATCCCATTTAATCCTCACCACGAGCCTGTGAAATAGGTTCTATTATTACCCCATTTTACACATTTGTAGACTGAGGCTTGGGGAGGTTAAATAATTAATTGGCCCAAGGCCAGTCATACAGTTACGTTGGGAAGCGAAAGAACTGGGATTTGAACCCAGGACTCTTCTGTTTTTTTCCCCAGCGACTCTGCCAAGTTATGCCTATTCTCCTCTCTCCCCACAACGGCCATCACATTCTGCCTGGCCGGGACTCAGCTCTAGTCCTCATGTTTCTCCATCCCTGGTGGGACCTCATGGCTATTCCCACCTGGTTCCTGTCGCCCCATCACCACCCGTGTTTGCTCAGAGTCGGGCGAGTGCGCGTTGGAGTTGGCGTGGGAGGGCGTGCCCACTGCAAAGGGACAGACAGTTCATTGTTTGGTGCTGGGAGCCCAGCCTGCTGCCAGCAGGCTCTGTGGCCTGCACCAGCCCCTCCCTCCTGGCCGCAGGCTCAGGCCGGATTCCTCACACTGGTGCCTCGCCAGCGCCAGCCAGGAGGAGAAGGAGCTGCGGAAACAGGTTTCCCCGGTTTGACAGAGCAGTGGCTGGGCCGGGCCTGGCAGACTCCCTCTGACCCACATCCCTACCTGGCTACTTTCAAAAGAAATCCCCTCACCTGTGGCCTCCAGGTGGGCATGTGGGTCTTTACTCATGCACGCACACACACATGCGCAAACACATATACTTTCTCATGTAATCACACAGTCCCACACAATTATACACTTATGTATGTGCATGCATATTGTACACATACATATGTGCATACACACCATCTCTGCGACTCACCTTTCCATGCTTCGGAAGGGTCAGAGGCCAGTTCAGCTGGATGAAAGGGCTTCCCTGGGTGCTAGCTGGATCCTCGTCCTCTCACCATATTTGTGTGCACATGTACAGAACGACAGGTAGGGTTTAATTCTGCCCTGTCCCATCTCTAGTAGTTGCCTGTAGCACTGTGGAGGATTTGCAGGCTGCATCTGGGCTGTTCAGGAAAATAGGTTATCGATGTCTGCCAGAGTGTTGGAATTGGGAAAGGGCAGTACTTGTGCGGCTTTGGAGAAGGGTTCCATGTTGGATTAGTCATGTCTACCATACTTGTTGGAAAAAACATGGGCAGTACATGTGCCCCTTAATTTGCTGTCTTTGGTCTAACTCATCTTCTTATTTTTCTCTCTTGCCCTATAGGTGAAGGCAAATGACTCGGACCAAGGTGCCAACGCAGAGATCGACTACACATTCCATCAAGCGCCCGAAGTTGTGAGGCGTCTTCTGCGACTGGACAGAAACACTGGACTTATCACTGTCCAGGGCCCTGTGGACCGTGAGGACCTAAGCACCCTGCGCTTCTCAGTGCTTGCCAAGGACCGAGGTGCCAACCCCAAGAGTGCTCGTGCCCAGGTGGTTGTGACCGTGAAGGACATGAATGACAATGCCCCCACCATTGAGATCCGGGGCATAGGGCTGGTGACTCATCAAGATGGGATGGCTAACATCTCAGAGGACGTAGCGGAGGAGACAGCTGTGGCCCTAGTGCAGGTATCTGATCGAGACGAGGGAGAGAATGCAGCAGTCACCTGTGTGGTGGCAGGTGATGTGCCCTTCCAGCTACGCCAGGCTAGTGAGACGGGCAGCGATAGCAAGAAGAAGTATTTCCTACAGACCACCACGCCACTTGACTATGAGAAGGTCAAAGACTACACCATCGAGATTGTGGCTGTGGACTCTGGCAACCCCCCACTCTCTAGCACCAACTCCCTCAAGGTGCAGGTGGTGGATGTCAATGACAACGCACCTGTCTTCACTCAGAGCGTCACTGAGGTTGCCTTCTCAGAAAACAACAAGCCCGGAGAAGTGGTCGCTGAGGTCACTGCCAGTGATGCCGACTCCGGCTCCAATGCCGAGCTGGTTTACTCTCTGGAGCCTGAGCCAGCCGCCAAGGGCCTCTTTACCATCTCACCCGAGACTGGAGAGATTCGGGTGAAGACATCCCTGGATCGGGAACAGCGGGACAGCTACGAGTTGAAGGTGGTGGCAGCTGACCGGGGCAGCCCCAGCCTCCAGGGCACAGCCACTGTCCTCGTCAATGTGCTGGACTGCAATGACAATGACCCCAAATTTATGCTGAGTGGCTACAACTTCTCAGTGATGGAGAACATGCCAGCGCTGAGTCCAGTGGGCATGGTGACTGTCATTGATGGAGACAAGGGGGAGAATGCCCGGGTACAGCTCTCTGTGGAGCAGGACAATGGTGACTTTGTTATTCAGAATGGCACAGGCACCATTCTCTCCAGCCTGAGCTTTGATCGAGAGCACCAAAGCACTTACACTTTCCAGCTGAAAGCAGTGGATGGTGGTGTTCCACCTCGCTCAGCTTATGTTGGTGTCACCATCAATGTGCTGGATGAGAATGACAATGCACCCTTTATCACTGCCCCCTCCAACACCTCCCACCGGCTGCTGACCCCCCAGACACGTCTCGGTGAGACGGTCAGCCAGGTGACAGCTGAGGACTTTGACTCTGGTGTCAATGCTGAGCTGACCTACAGCATCACTGGTGGCAACCCTTATGGACTCTTCCAGATTGGGTCACATTCAGGTGCCATCACCCTGGAGAAGGAGATTGAGCGGCGCCACCATGGGCTACACCGTCTAGTGGTGAAGGTCAGTGACCGCGGGAAGCCCCCACGCTATGGCACAGCCTTGGTCCACCTTTATGTCAATGAGACCCTGGCCAACCGCACACTGCTGGAGACCCTACTGGGCCACAGCCTGGACACGCCGCTGGATATCGACATTGCTGGAGACCCAGAATACGAGCGTTCCAAGCAGCGTGGCAACATCCTCTTTGGTGTAGTGGCCGGTGTGGTGGCCGTGGCCTTGCTCATTGCCCTGGCGGTGTTGGTGCGCTACTGCCGGCAGCGGGAAGCCAAGAGTGGCTACCAGGCTGGTAAGAAGGAGACCAAGGACCTGTACGCCCCGAAGCCCAGCGGCAAAGCCTCCAAGGGAAACAAAAGCAAGGGCAAGAAGAGCAAATCCCCGAAGCCTGTGAAACCAGTGGAGGATGAGGATGAGGCCGGGCTGCAGAAGTCTCTCAAGTTCAACTTGATGAGTGATGCCCCTGGGGACAGTCCTCGCATCCACCTGCCCCTCAACTACCCACCAGGCAGCCCTGACCTGGGCCGCCACTACCGCTCTAACTCCCCACTGCCTTCCATCCAGCTGCAGCCACAGTCCCCCTCGGCCTCCAAGAAGCACCAGGTGGTACAGGACCTGCCACCTGCAAACACATTTGTGGGCACCGGGGACACCACGTCCACGGGCTCTGAGCAGTACTCCGACTACAGCTACCGCACCAACCCCCCCAAATACCCCAGCAAGCAGGTAGGCCAGCCCTTTCGGCTCAGCACACCCCGGCCCCCACCCCATCCCTACCATGGGGCTATCTGGACCGAGGTGTGGGAGTGATGGAGCAGGTGTATCAGGCCTGCCACGCTCACCAGCCCATGTGGGGGCCAGCCCGAGCCAGCAGTGGGAGGCAGGGCCACAGATACAGGGTGCTGGGGCCTTGGTAATGACCCTGCTGCCTCACCCAGGCATGGGGATCAGGCTGAGGGAAAATTAAGGGAGGGTGTGCTCTGTGGTCTCCTCCCTGCCCTGCCCCGCCCCACTGGGGAGAGGTCTGTGGCTTGTTAATTCCCTGGACATTGCACCGGCTGCTGGGTCTTGTGGGTGGGGGCTGATGGGCGGGTGCGCAGAAGCGGGGAGGGAAGGAGTCTGTCCCAAACCTAGGTCTCTATCTGAGACCAGCCATAGGTGCTTCTCTAGAGGGGAAACAGGAGGCCTGGGGTCCTGGCGGGTAACCAGGTGGGGAGTCTGCCAGGGACGGGGCCTCCCCATTTGTGCTTCCTATGTATATGTGTATTAACCTCGTCCTCACCACCAGGCTCCTGGGGCTGGGCCCCCCTTGCGCTTCCCCAGCCCCAAACACTTGTCCTTGACAATAAAGTTCTCTATTTTTGGAGTTTTGGTTTCTTATTTCCCTGGAACTGAGAGAAGAAGTGAGAGAGACTGGAAGCAGCCCTTTGTCCTCAGGTCCTACCTCAGTTTCCCCTTCTCTTCCCTTTGCCCGTTGCCACATCCTAGCCTTGCCTACTCTACCCCAATCCTGTCTCAGCTTACCATCTCCCTGTGCTCACGTCCCGTCCATGTCTGGGAAAGTGCCCTTCCGGCCAGCCTTCGATGGAGGTGTCTGGCAACGTGTCCCCTCACCACGTGCTTGTCAGGCCCTCCCCCTAGGAATGACACCCTTCACCAAGAAAGGCCAGGGGAAGCCGCACTCTGAGACTTGGTTTTTCCGGTCTGCCCAAATGGAGTCATGTCTGACAGACCTCAGACCAGAGCGCCTGGTGGCCTTCACTCTGCCTGCCTTGGTGAAGGCAGAGAACCTCTTGATTACACCGGCCCCCTTCCCTCGGGGCAAGATCTTCCCCCAAGTCCCTTCCCCAGCCTCCTCATCCCAACACCACTCAACACCCAGCAATTAGCCAGCCCTGCCCTGTGTCTCTCCACTGTGATCACCAGCCTGGGCTGCGGGAGCGGGGGCTGGGGAAGGTGACCGGCTCTGCACCCCACTCTTAGGGCTTCCTGGGCACGGGCAGAGGCTTTCTAGTTCTGCCTCCTGCCTGCGATGCCAGCTCCCTCCGCTGCTTCAGCTCCTTGCTCTGGCCACCCTGGGCTGCTGCCTCTCACTCTCTCTCTCTTCGTCTCTCACTTCTTGCTCCCCTGGGTCTACCCTGTCCCTGATTGTGCCTGGTGGGGAGGAAGGCTAAAGTGTGGGTGAGGGGCCTCAGGTCCTGGGGGGAGTCTCTGAGGCCAGAGGCAACCTATCTCCATGGTGACTAAAGAGGCTTGAGACACTCCGGGGAGGTCCAAGGCGTCAGCTCTCTCCTCTGATTCCATCCACAAACTCCCCTATTCCCTGAAGGTGCTCCCAGAGTAAAAACTCCTGGAGTCCTTGGAGGAGTGAGCTCCAGTAACATCTCATGTCTCCTGGACAAATCCAGCATCGGTAGGGTGACCCCCAGCAACTCCTGACCTCTTATTCTTTCTCTTTCATTTCTGTCCTTGATGCCACTGCTTTCCTTCTGTCTCCTGTTCCTCTAGTGCCTTCATCTCTTTCTCTTTCCCAGAGTCTGAGGCTTACTTGGCTTAATCCATCCCCTCCCATCCAGGGAGCCACATTGAATACTTTCTCCCGACATTCCAACACCACCTGTTGTCATCAACACACATAGGCCAAGTTTCTATTGCGTACTAGACTCTGCTGAAAAAAGTGGTCATGCTTGTACAAGACATACAAGTGAAACAACGAGGCATTGAGAGTCTTGAGTGAGAAGTGTTATAGTAAAGCATTTCCCAACTTGTTCCATGAAACTGCTTCTGCTACTACTCACTTCCATTTTTTGAGTCCTCACTAGGTGCAGGGTACCATGCTGAGCACTTAAGTGAATTAGTTCATTCAGTGCTCATAACTCTTTGTGATAAAGGTCATTTTAATACTCATTTGACAGAAGTGAAAACTAGTGAGTGATGGAGCCAGATTCAAACACAAAGCATAGGAAATCTGATTTCCAAAGTCTGCTGTTATCCATTATGCTATTTAAAAAAGGAGTTCCATGACTAAGCTAGTTTTGGTAGTAAGAGATTCACTATCACATTAGCCTATTAAAGACTCTGCGAAACCCTGCAAGAAAGAGGGAATGTGTTAAATTTTGTTTAACTCTTGGGGTTTCCGATTTTATTTGACCACAGTGCTCCTCCCTTCCTTGAGGAGCACAGTATGGGGACTTGCACAGGACATGGGCGTGGGCTTCTGGGAGGACAATGTGAAACTTGAGTCAGCTTGTCAATGATGAGCTGGATTTGGGCAGGAGGTTCCCCCTACCAGGGGTCACTGTGAACAAACTCCTAAGGCAGGCGTGACCATGACCGAGTTGGAGGCAGGGAGAAGGCAGAAAGGGGAATATTCTGGCTGGAGTGGAGGGTGTGAGAGAACGCTGAGAGATGAGATTGGAAGAACTGTAGGTTGTAGAGAACGTGGATGCCTTGCCAAAAGTTCCTCCAGAGGAAATGGGAGTCTCTGAAAGCTCTTGAATTCTTTAGATAAACTGAGTTTTAGAAAGTTCACTGGAATGTATGGTGGATTTAAAAAGGGGCTAGACTTGAAAGTACTGGATTGAACCTCTAAGGATTGGACTAAGATGGTGACAATGGAGGTGATGATGGTTGGATTTGGCTAAATTTAGGGAGAAAGGACCCCAGGATTCAAGGGAAAATTGGATATGGGGTAGGGATGGGAAATGAGAGGAGAGCTTCCAAGATTCCCAAATAGACATCCGCCATCTGTGTCTGGATGATGGGATAGTGACGACGTCATTGCCCATGCAGAAGCTAATTGAAGGAAAAGAATTTGGTTTCAGACGTGCCAAATCTGAAGGGCCAGTAGGGATAGTCAATTGGAAATAATCGGCAAGTGTCTAGAACTTCAGGACTAGAGTTTGGGAGAGATTTTGGATCTGGGCTTTTAAGATCTGATAGTCATAGAATTAGAGAGAACATTAAGTGATAAATATAACCCAACCCTCCATTTTACCGAAAAGAATCCTGGAAAAAGAGACCAAGTGACTTGCTTGGTAGGCAGGACTGAAGCCCTCCATTACCGGGTGTGGGTTCTGCAGGGAGGGGGGACTGCTGGCCAATGTCTTGAAAGAACTGGAAGAGAAACACCAACAGCCACACTGCCCTGTGCCTCCCAGAACCTTCCTGGAGCCTGTTCACCCAACACTGGGTGGAATGTGCTCCTTTATAACCTCCCAGCCCCAGATGTCCAGGTCGATTTTGGGGACACCATCAGTCATCACCCAGACCCTTCAGTGTTTTGGATCACAACATGGATCCCGAGAAGCGTTGCCTATCCTAAAGATGAGGTGGGAGCCGAAGTGGGGAAGCAGTTCTGGGCTGCCTTCCTGACAGCTCCGAAACTCCTTGTCCTGACAGCCACCTCCATCCCAGCTGTCTTGAGTGGGAAGGAGCTTGTGCGGGGCTATCGGGAGGGCGAGTCTGCAGACCTGGGACCTCCTCCCCCCTGCCATGGAGGGTCAGAGAGTAAAGACAAAGCACTGCCAACGTTCTGGAGACTTGGAAGGAGCCTGGGGACTCATCAGCAGGTTCCCGGGCTTTGGCTGCTTTCACCCTGGCCTCCAGGGGCCCTGGGTCTGCGCCCTCCACAACTCCTAATTTTTGGTTGGCAAGAAAACCAGTGGCAGTCCCAGGTGGGTGTTTGTGTGGCTGGCTGGTTGCGCCAAGTGCCAAGCTGTGGTTGCCAGGTTCCTGGGCTGATCATTAACCTGTGGCAGGCAGACAGGGCTGCTGGCTGGGAAGAGCCTGTCACCGTTCCACTCCCCCGACCCCCAGTCCTCAGCCTAAGCCTGCAAGTCTGGCTCCACCAAGCCAGCAGCCCTCCCAGAAGCCCCTTCCTGTCTCCTAGAAGGAGTCTCCATTTGAGGCTAGTTTTCCCAATCTCTGGTGGGTGCCATGCCCTCCCCCCATGCCCAGGCTCCTCGCAGGGCCCTCGCCTCTGCAGTTACTACTCTGTTCCCCCAGTCTGGAGGACTGGAGTGTCTGTTGTTCTCTGCCCCCTCCCCCAGGTGCCCTGGTTTGTTATCCGGCTCCCTCTCCTCCCCCTCCCCCTCCTTTTTCCACTCCTCTACCTCTCTGGAGGGGGATCAAGTAGGGGTGGGGGCTTCCAAGTGGGAGGGGCCTCGGCAGGGAGTCCAGAAGCTGCCGACAGCGTTACAGACCAGGGATGGGGAGCAGAGGGTAAGGAAGAGCTTGGCTCCTCAGTTGGATGGAGGCAATGAGAGGTCACAGAGCAGTGAGACAGGTGAGGCGCTAGAGTTTGGAGGGTGCTGCTTGGAACTGAGGGGACTGTTCTGGTACGGGCGAGCTGTTTGGGAGTTAGGAGTCTGTACTGCTTTTAGGAAGCTATGCTAGAAATTGGAGGCTGTGCTGGCGTTTAGAGGTTATGCTGGAATTAGGGGAGTTGGCTGGCGTTGTGCTACTCTGGTGCTGGGTGCTGCATTGTCTTGGGGCTGTTCTAAAATTAAAGGGAGGCTGTGCCAATATCCGGGAGCTGGGTTAGAACTAGAAGGGCTATGCTGTAACAAGTGGTTGTACTGGATCCGGGTCACTGGGGTGGCCTGGGCGCTATAATAACACTGGGGCCTGCGCTGTGTCGGGACTTTCAGTGGGGGGACTTGGCTGTACTGGGAGCTGTCCTAGAATTAAGGAGCAGTCCTCGGCTTTCTGGGGGACTGTGCTGTGCTGGGGGCTGGGCCTCTTCTTGGTTGCTGTCGAGGCCTGGGGGAGGCTTGGCTGGGGCTGGGGCCTGGTTTGGTGGTGGGCCTTATGGGGCAGGTTGGCTGGCCAGCAGTGACTCTCTCTCTCCCTGCAGTTACCTCACCGCCGTGTCACCTTCTCGGCCACCAGCCAGGCCCAGGAGCTGCAGGACCCATCCCAGCACAGCTACTATGATAGTGGCCTGGAGGAGTCTGAGACACCATCCAGCAAGTCATCCTCGGGGCCTCGACTGGGTCCCCTGGCTCTGCCTGAGGATCACTATGAGCGCACCACCCCCGACGGCAGCATAGGAGAGATGGAGCACCCCGAGAATGGTGAGGAGCCTCAGCATGGTCAGGGCACCCCGGGAATGAGTAGAAGCTGGGAACAGTGACAAGACCTTAAAAAAACCTCCATTGATTGAGTTCCTGTTGTGTGTTCAGTAGCAGTCACCATGCCCAGTGCTCTCAGGTGTATGTGTAAGCCTCACAGCCACTCTCTGCTCTGAGGACTTGATTGTGCCCACTTTAGTGGAGGAAACTGAGGCTCAGAGAGGTTAAGTTACTAGGCCAAAGTCATACATCTGGAAGTGACAGCCCTGGAGGGATTCACACCCAGGTTTCTCTGCGTTCAGTACTGCATTTACACTGCCTCCCTGGGAACAGGGACCCTGGGCACGGCGGCCACAAGGCTCAACTAACAGTGAGGAAACCTTGAGAAGGCAGATGGTGGTCCTCTAACAGGGTGGGCGGCCCTTGGGAATTGACAGCGGGCCCTGGGTGCTGTGGGCAGCTCAGAGAATGGTGTGATGATCCCCCGGGGGGGAGGAGTGGGAGAAGGTCTGGCGAGCGGGCAGGAAGGGGCCTGTCTGAGAGAGGTTTGGAGGGTGCTGGCAGAGGGAGGTCTGGGGGCAGAGGTGGGCCAGGGAATGCATGGGGAGGTATGCCGTCAGAACGTGTGTGCGCGGTGCATGTGCTGTGCACGTGTGTGCGCGCGCGCGTGTGAAGGTGCCCACGGCAGCCTGCGGAGGAGCGTGAGTGAACGAGCCTTGGGGATGCAAAGACTCTGACTTGGGCCTGTCCTTGGGTCTCACGCCCTCCTCCATAGCCTCCTCTCCTCCCAAACGATGGAAAGTTCCACTCCCCACCCCTCAGGCACAGACCCCGGTCTAACCTCCCCGGCCTAGGTCTCAGAGTGCCCTCTGTCCCCAACCCTGCCCCGTCATGCGTGACCTCATGCCCGTCTCGTCCTTTTTGTGCCCGCGCAGAGCCAGCTGGCCGGAGCAGGCCCTGAGGCAGAGTGCCAGGTATGTGGGAGCTGCTGTGGGGTCTGGGGTCTGTGGGACTCGGCCCAGCACCCAGCCCCGCCCGCCCAGTACCCATGCTCTGCTCCGTGCCATGTTGGGCCCCCCAACTCTGCCCTGAGCTGAAGAGCCTTGGCACTTTGAGGGTTAACGACAGAGCTGTCCCCTCCTCACCTTGCACTGGCAGGAGGCCAAGCCAGGGTGGGTAGTGCCAGGGGAGCCCCTGCCCCAGGCTGTGCAGCTCAGTCATGTCCCTAAGGGGGGAGGTCACTGCCTGGTGCTGTCCCTGAGTGAGGGCGAAACAGGGCAGCTGTGACAGGAAGTGCTCATGGTCTAGCCGTTCCCATGGAGACCCCCGCTGCCCAGCAACCACACTGGCTACTGCTGATGTCAGGCGGCCGACTCCTGTTCCCGCGGGTGCTCTGGGCAGGGAGCGGGGGCAAGGCCAAGGGTGGTGGCTGGTGTAGGGGGCCAGAGTCAGGTGGGGAGGGGCTGCATGAGCGTGCTTGTGGGTGTGAATGTGCGCTTCTATGTGAACACCCCACATAGAAGCTCATCCCTTCTCCGCAGCTTTGAAGCGAAGCCTTGCTATGCTGGGGGAGGGTGGGGGTTCTAGGACAACCGGGAGGCTTGACGGGGTTCAGAAGGAAGGTAGGTGCCCATCTCGGTCTGAGAATAGTGGTGCCCAGTATAGTAGATTATGTGTCCGTGCCTCTGTGTGTGTGTGTGTGTGTGTGTGTGAGAGAGAGAGAGAGAGAGAGAGAGATTTCGATTGTGTCCTTAAATGAGGGTGGGGGTTTCCTCAGCCCTCCCTGAGGGTAGATTTGCATGTTTAGGCCTGTCTGGAGGTAGATGACGAGTGTGTAGATGAGCGTGCTTTCGTGCACTCGTCCGAGGGCAGATTCGGTGGGTGTGCGCGAAGAGCACTGGAGGGTGGGTGAGGCTAGAAGGAATGTGTCTATTTAAGGGTAGATTGTGTGTGTGTGTCAGAGAGAGAAAGAGGGCAATGGTGGGCTGGTGGATGGTGGGAGGGCGTGTGTGCCTGTGAGTTCAGTGGGCAGGAAAGGGTGTGCACCCCTGTTCTGAGGCAGGGCGCAGACGCCAACAGGAGGCCATGGAGCAGAGCTTGCCGGGTGGCGTGCCTGACCCTGGCCTTCCTGCTTTTTGCCGCAGATCTTCGCCCTTTGCCTGATGTCGCCATGACGGGCACATGTACCCGGGAGTGCAGCGAGTTTGGCCACTCTGACACGTGCTGGATGCCTGGCCAGTCATCTCCCAGCCGCCGGACCAAGAACAGCGCCCTCAAACTCTCCACCTTCGTGCCTTACCAGGACCGAGGAGGGCAGGAGCCTGCGGGCGCCGGCAGCCCCAGCCCCCCGGAAGACCGGAACACCAAAACGGCCCCCGTGCGCCTCCTGCCCTCCTACAGTGCCTTCTCCCACAGTAGCCATGATTCCTGCAAGGACTCGGCCACCTTGGAGGAAATCCCCCTGACCCAGACCTCGGACTTCCCACCCGCAGCCACGCCGGCATCTGCCCAGACGGCCAAGCGCGAGATCTACCTGTGAGCCCCCTCCTGGCCGGTGGCCACCCCTGTCCCCCAGCCGCCGGCCAGCTCCCACATGGGCCCATTCCAGGGCCCCCACTCTTGACCCCTCCAGTGTGGACTTCCTGGCCAGGGCCCCAAGTGCGGAGGAGTACTGGCCTCATGACCACGCTGACCCTTTCCCCATGCAGGGTCCAGGTCCTCTCCCCTCATCTCCATCACCTAGCCCCAGGAGCTCCTTCTTCCCCTCTGGGGGGCTCCCCCAGCTGATGCCCAGGAGGGCTCCTCTACAGTGACTGGGCTCCCTTCCCTTGACTTCCAGGGAGTGCCCCCTGGATTTGGGCAGTTGTTGGAGTCAAGGGTGGGCAGCACACTTTTAACTCATTGTTTCCCGCATGGCCGACCAGGGCGGGGACAGCATGCCCAATTTTAGCCCTGAAGCAGGGCTGAACTGGGGAGCCCCTCTCCCTGGGAACTCCCAGAGGAAACTCTTGACTATCAGGGGCTTCCTGAAGGGCTTTTGTTACCAAAGGTGGGGTGGGGATGGGGGTGGGAGTGGAGTGGAGGCCTCCTCTTCCCGCAGTGCTCCTGGGCTGGCCCACCTGCCTGCCACGTGCCCATGCCTGGTCCCATCTGGGCCCCCCCTTCCCTGCTGGTCATGCAGTGTCTGTATATAAGGACCTTGGAATGACGTCCCCATTTCTGCCTGATTTGCAACTTTTCTCGTTGATGTTGTGTTGTCTTGGGGGACCCCTCTGGGGGGGACCTGCCCTGCGCCCCCTCCTCCCTGCCGCAGTGCCCCCACCCCAGGCCTCTATTGTTCCATGTTGTAAATACCCCTGGGGCCGTGGTGGGATGGGGGTGCAGGCCAGGGAAACAAAGGGTGGGTGGGGGTGGGGATGGGGGTAACATTCGCCTATCAGCAGAGCTGGGCTTTTATTTAATTTTTTTTAAAAATACAAATCTCTATTTTTTTGGAACTGTTGCGCTGTGCCCTGGGGAGGGTCCCTGCTCAGGCTGGCCTCCCACACCCAGATGAGCATCACAGAGGGGCCCTGAGGCTGTGGGGGGCAGCTGGACAGGGGTGGGATGACTGTGCCTCTGGCCTGGTTGGGTGAGTTGGGAGCAGGAAGGTTTGCTCAGGGGGTGGCTGGTTGCTGCCCCAATATGGGGGGCCTGCACCCTGCCCCCGCCCTGCCCCCCAACCCCCAGCCCCTGCCATGACTGACCCGTCAGCCTGTAAAACCACCATTGCCTTGATCTCAGGGGGTGGGAAGGGCTGCCTCAGGGCACCCTGGGCTCCAGGCCCCCTTCTTCCAGTTGGGCTTCCCTTTGCCAGGGTCAGGGGTCCCATGAGGGAGGGGGTAGGGAGATTGGGGGGCAGAGAAGCCCAGTCAGCCATGATGAGGTGGGGTTATTTTCTTCACCTCAGGGGGCCAGGGTGTGAGGGGCATCCTGCAGAGCCCCCATCTCCCATTGTGGCCATCTCAAAGCCTCAGCCCCTCTTCCTTCCAGAAACCCCCACTGCCTTGGCCCATACCTCTCCAGCTCCCCAGGGGCCCAGGCTGGGAGGCTGGAGTCTCAGGGTATGGCCCTTGCTTGACTTAGTCCAAGCTTAGGGGGTTGGCCCAAGTGTGGGAGGGGTGGGTGCAGGCTGCTGGGTTGTCTGGTGCCTTTGGGAGCTGTGCTGCTGGGGTCTTGACTCCTGTAACCCCAGAGACCACCCCCACCCCAGAAAAGCCAGGGGGCTGAAGAATCACCCTATTCTCTGCCCCTTACCCCTAATGTGTCTTGGGGTAACAGTGCTGGGAAGGAGAGCATTGTTTGGCTGGTGGCCCTGGCATATACAGCCCTAGGGCAGGGTGTAGAGTGGGCTGGGTGGCAGCAGCCAGGTCTAGGGTTTGGCCAAAGGCTCCTTTCCCTGGGGGAGGCCCAGGAAGTGGGCTGGGGGCTTGTTAAAGAGACAGCCCCCTTCCCCTGCACAAACGGGGCAGGTGCAATAGTGGTGGAGTTGGTAGTAGTGGGTGCCCAGCTGGTGGGGCAGTGCCCTCAAGGACTGTCCTGGGTCCTGGAGGTCAGGATTCAGGCAAGAAGATTGTATGAGGCCCGTTTGCTTGGTGGAGAAGGTGGTCCAGTCAGGCGGTATTCCTGGGGTCAGTGGACTCCCGCCAGAAGCCCCTGGTGGCCTGGGTACCCCGCCCTGGTCTTGGAGACCCCTGAGCACTGAGTGGAAGGGCAGAGGAGCATTTTGCACAATGGAGAAGCCAGACGGAAGGGGGTGGCCCAGATGGCCGGGAGGGCTGAGAAGCACAGAGCAGCAGCCCTTCCCACAGGCAAAGACTGAGCCCTAGCCCCCTGGTTGGGGTCGGGGTGCTGAGTCTGTCACCACCTGGGCACTGGAGAGGTGAAACCAAAGGTGGGCAGGGGATGGTGACAGCACTGGGGACTACCCCTGTTGGTCCTAGGTCTGTGAAGCCCCTCCCCAATGCCTTGTGTCGCGTACAGTTTTATGTACCAAGAGGCGACATTTGGCCAGAGGAGACTCCACCTCAAACCCAGCCTGACCCAGTCAGTGTCTTCCTAGAAGGGACCTAGTCGGTCCCCATCCCCCTACTTCAGGGCATGTCTCTTGGTAGGGGGAGGATTTGTGGGGACGTATTTCTCTCCTAGGGTCCCTGAAGCATGTCTCATATCCCCAGGGGAAGGTCTCTGGGCATTCCTCACCTCTGGGGGCTCTCTAGGCCCTATCTCTCCCCTTGGGAGTCTCTTGGGGACATGTATTCCCACTGGGGACCATGGGAGCATGTCTCCCCCCCTTCCCCAGGCTCTCTAGGGAGCCTGTTTTCCTCCCAGCGTTCCTGGGAGTACCTAAGGCAAGTCAGTCTGGGGCCATCTCTCTTCCCAGGGAAGGGGTCTATCTCCGAAGCATGTCTGGGAAGGGATGTTTTTGGCCCTCCCCCATCTCTCCTATGGGGGTGTCTCTGCCCTGCAGCACTTTAGCTGAGGCTGGGCATCTCTGAGTTGTCTTTTCTCCCAGGGGCTCTGGGATACCACTCTCTCCTGAGGGTGGGGCCCCTGGAGCCATTTCTTCCCTGAATAGGGGCTGTCTCCGGGTGTTGGGAGGGCTCGTGTTGGCCATGAGAAAGTCTCTTAAGGGGCGTCTCCATGCGGGACTTCTCTGGGAGGGGGGACTGTGTCTCGCCCATGGGGTTCCGGGGCGGGTGTGTCTGCCCGTGGGGAGGGGGGGACTGTGTCTCCTCGGGTTATCTGAGTGGGGAGGGGGGCCGTGTCTCTCTCGTGTGTAGGGGGGTGGGGCTCGGGGTGGGGGGTTTTGGGCGCGTCGGGTGCCCATATTGGGGTCGTGTTTCTCTTGGTTCGTGCCGCTTCCCACCGCCTCGCTCCTCCCGGGAAGGGCCCCCGCCCCGCCCCTACTCCACCCCGTCCCTGGCGCTGCGAGCACAATCCCGTTGATTTGTAATGATTTCTGTCTCTTTCTGTCTTTCTCTTTCTCTGACCTCCCCCCCACGCCGCGAGCATGCGCAGGCACCACCCCTACCCCCTCCGGTTCGGTTCGTTTCCGGTTTGTTTGCTGAGCTGTCAATGAAAGACCCGTGTAATTATTCCCGAGCTTTACAATAAAAGTGTGAAAACCGGACCCCACTCCGCTTCTTCCGGGCCCTGGGGCCTGCGTCCGGTGGAGAGTGGGAGCTAAGTCTGGGGTAAAGACCTTGGAGAGGGCGGGGGGACGCGAGGGAGAAGAGGGGCCGACACCCACACTGGGATTCGTCGGTGCCTCGCGACGATGGGGGGCGAGAGGACGCGCCTGAGGACAGACACCTAGTCCGTACTCTTCAAGGTGTCCCCTACCCGGTCCGCTGGGCCCGACCCGTTCCGGGCCCCCATCTCCACCCAGAGCTCAGGTGCAGGCCAGGAATGGGGGGTGGGAGGTGAGGATTATGCTATGCTGCCTTCTTCCATGGGGCGCCCCCCCGCCCAGGACGTGCTGGTGAGGGCTGGGCCCTTCTATCGTTCCCTGGTGTATCCATCCCCGTTCCCCGATCCTTTGGCAACGGGTATGAATTGCGGAACTAGATGGGATAAGAGGCGGAAGACATCTGTCTGTCTGTCGCGTCCTCCTACGCTCAGGAACGAGGGTTGGAAGTCGATTTAGGGAAAGAGAACCAAAAAGGTCTCAGCCCGGGTCTCCGACTGCGTCCCCTCCCCGCTCCGGGCTCGAGCGGCCCGGGCCTCCTCCGTCCGGCTCCGGGGTAAACACTGGCTCCGAAGAGGTCGAAAAACAGAAACCGGATCAGCCGGTTCCCGGCGCCGCCTGCCGGGGCGCTCCTCCCAGCCCTTCGCGCGCTTCCGCTTGGCCGCGTCCTCCCTCCCCGGGCGCGCGCTGCGTGGGCCTCGCTCCGGACCCCGGGGTTGGTGCAGCCTCTGGGATTAGCCGAGTGCAGGGACTAATCCCGGATGAGCCTCCGTGTAAACCCGGATCGACTGCGGGGACGGCGGGGGTCACTGGCTCCCCTTCATCCATTCCCAGACGCGGAGGATCGTGGGGCCTAGAGCCCACCCCGTGTCCTCTCGCTGCTTTTCGGAGAGTAGGATCTGCGGTGGGGAGGGGGGAGGGGCGGTCGTGGCAAGGGGAGGAAGAAGGCTCCGCCGAGATCGAGCGCACCGCGAGCCCGGCGTTGGGGGAGGGGTGGGAGGAGGGTTCAAGGAAGGGCAAAGGTCCCTCTGGCAGCCTCTCAATCCACAGGGTTAGATTAGGTCCCTGGCTCAGTGGGCAACTCCCGAGCCCCGCACCAATCCTCCAGTTACAGAATCACATATTCCCCTCACCTGTGGCCCTGATGACCTACCCCTAACTTGAGGCCTCACCTCCTTATCTGGAGAGGCTCTCAATCAGCGGGGAGGGCCCCACATCAACCCCTACCCGCGACTTGACCAGACAGTGGGGGACGAGGAGCTCCTTTTGGTTAGTCTTAGCCCAGAAAAAGATGTCAGGAGTCAAGGAAGTTGGGGGAGATTCGGTGGCCGACAACAGAATCCTGCCCGTGGTTGATTTACTCATTCTACAAACATTTCCTGAGCCCCTCCCTTGTGCCAGGCCAGCATAGAGTACTGGGACACCCCAAGAATGACAGTCTCTGTGGGAAAGGCAGACAGGTAAACAATGACCACATCATGTCTTCAGCCCTGCCTTTGAGCCGGAAATTCTGACAGGAGAACCAAAGGAGGCGTCTCCTCCAGGGTCCAGAGGCTTCCTGGAAGGGGTGGTGTCAGAGCTGACTTTAAAAGGGCGGGTGGGGGACAGGCCACTGAGGAAGGGGGGGTGGTGCAGCCTGAGGAAGTAGTTGCAGGCAGGGGTCTGGAGGTGGAGAAGAAGGTCAGGTGGCTCAGAGGGGCAAGAGAAGTTGGAGAGGAGGCAGGGGCCAGAACTAGAAGGACCTGCTGGTCAACCTAAGGGGCTTTTGGGTTAGAGGAAAGGAGGGAACCATTGGCAGATTCTAAACCCCTGAAAGAAAAGGTCAGATTTACATTCTTAAGGATTCAAACTGTCTTCCTCCCTTCCCTGCACCATGTTTCTCTGGGGAATCCTGGGTTGGGAGTGGAGACACATAGGCAGGCAGACAGGAAGAGGAACCAGATGCAATTCAGATTGGTTAAGAAGGTCCCCACCTTCTTCCATTACGCCTAGAGTCAGAGAGACCTGCATTAGAATTCTGGCTGTGCCACTTCCTAGTGAGTGCTATGACCTTGGGAAGGCAACTGAGCCTCAGTTTCTTCATCTGTAAAATGGGGATAATAATGCTCACCATCACCAAGGATTATTGTGGGACCTCAATGAAATCATTGGTCCACTCTTTATTTAGCGCATATTTAGCACCTACCAAATGGCAAGCTGTCCAGGTGCTGGCATTACAGCACTGAATAAAACAGGCATGGTCCCTCCTCTCTCTTTTCTGGAACTCACATTCCAGTGGAGAAGACAGACAATAAACAAGCAAATGAGATAATTATAGATTGTGTTAAAGTGCTGCAAAGGAAACAAACAATGGGACATGAAGGAGGATAACTGGAGGTGGGGTAGGGGAAGGGGCCGCTTTGCTCAGCGTGGCCAGGGAAGCTTCTCTGAGGAAACCTGAAGATTTAAAGCCCAGAAAAAGAACATTCCAGATACAAGAAACTGCAGCTTCAAAGGCCCTGAGGTGGGAGACAAAGGATTTAGCCCAAGTACTAAAAGATGCTAAGCTTCCTGTGGGCAGTTACCTAGGTCTCTCATTTCTGTCCTAACCTTAAGGGTAAATACTGGGTGAAGGCAACGGAAATGGAGGGGAGTTTCCATCCTGCTGGGCCAACCCCCCATTCCCTGGAGTGGTATTGGGGAGGTGCTGGCTTCTTATCAGTCAGCCCATCTGCCCGACTTAATCTTCCAGCTGTTCTACAGCCCCTCCCCCCAGTTTCACGACAGGTCTCAGCCTGCTCCTGTTCCTTTCTGGGGTTCCCAGTCCTTTTCCTGGGCAGGTTGGGGCCCCTCCAGAATCAGCCAGTTCAGAGCCCGGACTGAACAGACTTTGGTATCTGACTTGCAGGGGCTGAGGGGAGGATGATGTTTCCTGGATGAAGATGGCCAAGGGGATTAGGAGCTTAGGCCTTTTGGAGTCTGCACCTTGCTCTGGGTCTCACTTCAGGTAGGCAGCCTAGAGCCCCTTCTGATTCCCCCTCAAAGAATGCACACGGGTACATTTCTCACCCCGCCGCCCGCCCCTGCTGCTGCGCACACAGCTCCTCACACACTCACCATCCAGCTGCACACTGTGTCTCCATGGCAACCAGTAGGCCTGGTCCATGGATGTTAGAAATAAGTGCCAGAGGAAGGGGTGGGGGAGAGAGAGGAGAGAAATAAAGAGACTTAGAAAGATAGCCTCCCAAGGAGGCCCCTGCTGCTTCCTTGTACCCCCTGCCAAGAAGCCCTGAATGGACTCAGGCCCTGAGGATGCAGGGGCTCACGGCGGGGGTTAAGCGGTAGATCGGGGGCTGTCTGGACACAGGTAATGGGGCGCAGTGGGCAGTGCGGAGGGAGCAGGATCAAGGGAACTTGCAGGACAGTCTAGAGTCTTGGGTAAGAATACTTGATCTGGGCAAAAGGCAGATGAGGGTGGGAGACTTGGGGGAGCTACCTTCCCTTCTTCCTGGCCTAATTGGCTGTTCAGGCTGAAATCACCTCTTAGTCACTTAGTCTAATTAGAATTGTTCCGGAGAAAACAGTGGGGGAGGGGAAGGAGAGGCAGGGGTGTGAAGGGGGAGGGTGGGTGGAGACAGAGTGGGGTGGGAGTTCCTTCTGCCACCTGCCGCCCATTCTGTCACCACCCAGTGGATGGTATGGGCCTAAGTGTACAGGCTGGGGGTCACTCTGACACCACCACCGCCAGCTGCCACTGGTGCCAGCTCACACCTGCTCTCTGCTCTGCTCCCGCCTGTCTCTGTGAGTCTCTCTCTCCCTCTCTAGCTCCAGCTCTCACTCTTGCTCTCCCTGTCTAGCTCCTCACCTTCCCTCTCCCTTTCCTGGGGTCCCAGCGGTCACCAGTGTTTGGCTAATGAACAGATAAGGGATGTAGGGGTGCCGATGGGGGCTATCCTCTGGGGAGTGGAGGAGGAGCAGGCAGGGGATCATACCAAGAGAGAGGGTAGTAAGAGGGAAAAGGGCCAGCACTGGCCTGGCATGACTCCCCGCCTGCCCACTCCCCCACCCCCACCCCACCCCACGCATACACAGAGGACAAGGCATGTGGAGTTGGACCTCTGGAGCTGGGCGGTCTGATTGCCTTGGGCAAGTTACTTAACCTCTCTGAGCATCTCTTTCTCTAACCATGAAATGGGGTAATAAATCCTAAATTTGTCGTGTGGATTTAAGGTGATAATGCAGGTAAACTGCATTAGCACAGAAGACTGTAAGGACTCAATAAATGGCAGCTTCCGCTGTCACTCCAGACTCCTTTCCTTTCTCTGGGGCCCTTCTGGAGCCAGGACATTTGCATCTTCCATTCCCCTCCTCCTCCTGCCGCTTCCCCATTCTTGGGGGCCGATATTACATCTCGGTTCCTAGGCTAATGCCTCTTGCCTGGTTCCCAAGTCTACCCAATGCGCGTCCCCCTGGGCGAGGGGAGTAGCTGTGTTGGGGGTGAGGCTTCTATCCTGCCCCCTGCCCCCAGGTCTGGAGGGACAGACTCCTCCTCCAGCTTAGGGTCTGTTTTTCCCTTCTCTGCAGGCCTCTGAGGGGAAGAAAGGGGACATGCATAAATGATGCAGGGGAAGTATACTTGCTGAGGGGGACAATAAGGGATGAGCAGCGTCCAGAAGCCTAAATATTTCATGGGGCTGCAGCACTGGGAAGGGCAAAGTCCCTGAGCTGTACTTCTGAGTGTGCGCGTGACTCCATGTGACTCGGAGCTGTCCCACGTGCCCAATGCCCCGTGCCCTCCGTACCCCTCAACCCTCAAAACACTGCACCTATGGAAAGCTGCCCCCATGAACCCTTTCCTGCCCAGGATCTCGCCAAAACCCTCAAAGCACATGCATCTTATTTCTTTCAGCTGGAGTAGTTTGTACAGCTTTTAGGCTGTATTTTACGTGGTCACGTCTTTTCTTGCCGTGTTTTCAGTTTCCCCCTTGAGATTCCCCAAGGTCTGGTGCCCTTACCCCTCATCCCATCAGCATTATCACGAGATCCCAGTAGCTGGAAAAAGCTGGTGGGTTGAAAGCACAGGTTGGCGCGGAGGAGGTCGAGGTCTCCCTGAGATCTCGTCTTGGTTGTGGTTGACTAAGGCGGAGGGTGTCGGTCACAGCTGGTGGGCATGGCAGGATAGCAGCAGTCTAGTGGCTTCCATGCCCCCTACTTACAGAGGAGCTGGGAGACTGCCTCTGCCAACCCTTCGCCCCCAGGTGGCCCTGTAGGGCTGTTCTCGAAGACCCTTTCCCCATTCCACATCTTAGGGGACTGGAAGATGCCTCTTTTAATCTCCCTCGCAGGCCCCCTTGTCCTTTTCCTTGGTCCTATCCCAAACTGTCATTATTTTATCTATTTGTTTACTTGTTCTATTTCCGTCTCTTCCCACTAGAATAAAAGCACGCAGGAGGCAAGGACCTTGTTTAACTTATTTACCATTACTTAAAATGCTGAACGAGTGAATGAATGAGTGAATGGGAGGAAATCTGCTTGGGGATTCTCCAGCGAGAGCAGGAAAAGGGAGGCAGTGGGAGGGCAGGCCCAGGTGAGAGGGGATGTAGGCCAGAACTGTGGCAGGCGGGAGAAGGAGGGCTGGAAGTAGAAGGAGTGGGAGGGTTGGGGAGGGGAGGGACACTAGGGAAGAGGTGGGGATGAGGAGGGGCCAGGATCCAAGTAGACGGAGCTAGAACCAGGAGGCATGGGCTCTAGGTCCCCAGAGGGGCTAGAGGCAGGGCTCTGGGTAGGAGGAGGTCAGACTTGGAATAGGGAGACAAGGACACGGTCTTCCTGAAATTGGGGTTTGGGGCCAGGGCGGGTAGAGTGCAGCAGCCCACTCGAAGGAACTGAGTCACTGGGTTTTCCCAGGGCCACATTCCCTGGTGCCATCAACATCTCTCCAGCCCACCTGCACCCCAAAATTTGGGTGGGATGCTCAGCCCCAAGTCCCCTCCCCTTGCCTTTCTAGGCCCCAAAATAGGAAATGTTCCAGGCAGGGCTGGCCAGGGCTGCCCTTAGAGAAAGAGCCAGGGATGTTACACTAGCTGGGAAAGGTAAGCAAAGCCAGCAAGGGTTCCTGACCCTTTGAATACCTATGCTATACCCCCGACCAGGAGGCCCCTTCAGAAGCCTACATCCTCCCAAATCAAAGGTGACAGCAATATTAACTCATTAGCACTAAGCCCCCAGACGAAACTGGGTTTGAGGGAGTAGTCATTTCACAGGGCTCTGCCTTTTCCTTTGGCCCTTGCCCCAGCCCAGAGGCTTCCTGAGAAGGCAGACAGGGGACAGGGTAGGTAGCCTGGAATGGAGGTGGGGAGATTCCCATCAGAGAGGTGGTATCTCCCCAAGAATTAGCCAGAGTGGCTGTGTGTGCTGGGTGGCGGTGAGGGAGCATAGGAGATTGGAGGTACTCACCTGCCATGGTTGTCATGGCAACCCGACTTGGATCCCAAGGGGG
>RJWJ010015216.1:0-36577 GCA_004363605.1 Indri indri | reverse complement strand
CAGAAATACAATTAATGTTGCATACTAATCACCCATTCCTGCAGCATTGCTAAACATGCTTAGTAGCTTTTCTTAAGGGTCCATGAGATTTCCTACATAGATCATCATGTTTTCTGCAAAAAAGATCATTTATTCTTTTCTAATTTGGATACTTTCTTTTATTGCTTTTTCTTGCCTTATTTCACTGGCTAGACCCTCCAATATAATGTGGAATACAAATGGCAAAAGTGGACTACTTTGATTTGCTCCTGATCTTAAGGTGAAAGCATTCAGTCTTTCATAATTCAGTATGATGTTAGTTTGCAGTTTTTTCAAAGAAAATCCCTTCTATGTCTAGTTTTCTGAGTGGTTTAATCAGAATTGGATTTTACATTTGGTCAAATGTTTTTCTGTAATTTGTTGCAATAATTATAAGTTTATTTCTTTTTTAGTTTTGTTTATAATAATGAACTATACTGATTAGTTTTTAGATATGAAACCAAATTTGAATTCCTATGATAAATCTCACTTGGTCATGACATATTATTCTTTGTATTTGTTATATTCACTGTTGGATTTGGTTTGCTAAAATATTTTTCAGATTTTTTGCATCTGTATTTATGAGGGATATTGGTCTGCAGAATTCTTTTCTTGTAGTCTCTTTTGTTTGTTTTGGTATCTGGGTAATCCTGCACTCATTTAAGAAATTGAGAAGTGTTCTTCCCTCTTCAATTTTGCATAAGAGTTTTTGCAGAATTGGTATTATTTCTCCTTAAATATTTGGCAGAGTTTACATATCAAAATCAGGGCCTGGAGCTTTCTTTCTATGGAGATAGTTACCTACAAATCCAATTTATTTTTATAGATATAGGGCTATCGGGTTATCTATTTTTTCTTGAGCATGTGTGCTTTGGCCGTTTGTGACTTTAAGGCAATTTCTCCATTTCACCTAGTTGGATTCCTCAGACTCTTATCTCAGTCCCCTCAACTCAGGGAGTCTGTGAAGCTCCTCCTGGGTTCCCTCTCCGTGAACCACAGCCTAGAACACTCTCAAGGCAGTAAACCTGGGCAACTGTTCATTGTCCTTCATTGCCTGATCTCCAGTGTCATGAAAACTGTTCTTTCACATTTTTTGTCTGCTTTTCTTTTATTGTTATGTTTCAGGTGGGCAGGTAAATTGAGCCCTTGTTACTCTGTCTTGCCTGGAAAAGAAAGTCGTAATTTATATTGAAATGTATCAAAATGTAAAAGATTGATTGATGGATGGATGGATTTAGGGTTTGATACCATGATCACTATGTGATAAAGCAAGTTAACAATAGAATACAGATGGTATATTCAGCAAGTATTCAGTGAAAAATTATTTTTTCATATACGAATTTCCATAATGAAACATTAGATAAATTATTAATGAAGTAAATCAGAATTGTATTAATCCAATAAATTGATAGGAATTATTAGTTTATATTATTTATTCTTCCTACTAAGGTATATAATAAAAATCCTAATTTTAATAACATTTTTTATTTAAATTTGATACATTTTGTGTTAGCAAAAATATTCTTTTTTTCTTTCATTTGGCCCTTTGGAATTCTTCACAATTGTACTCATTTGTCCAGTTTTCAGACTTTCAATGAGTTTCACTACAGTTCAAAAAATTACTGTAATGAATCCTATGTATAGGAAAATTAATTCTCTTAATTCCAAACTTCCAGCATATTTTTAATTATTTGACTCTGAATATGGGTCTCCTTTGGTAAGAGATTCAAATTTTCTGAGTCTTCTGGCTTTAATAGTATTATACAAAGATTGTGTGACTGAATATTATTGAACGTGATTACCTGTAGCTTTGCATTTGTTCATGGGTCACTATGTGACAACCTACAGGTTTTGAAAATCAGGCTTTTTACTCTAGATATATCAGATAGCATTGATTTGTAACAATATTTCATAGCATCTTTGTGACAGAATGTGTTTTCTAGTGACAGGATTGCTGTGTAATTTGGATGTTCAGAAAGACTAACCTAAATTCATAAGATAAAACCTCTGTGTGTGTGTATATATATATATCTTGAGGCAAGTCAATGATGAACAAATAATATTTATAACTTATTAAACTTCTTGAATTTTTTTGATGTGGGAAAATCTGCTTCTATATCTTTTAGAGCTTGAGGACTAGCTATTTCATCAAAATTTAATTAAAGACAGCACTAAATACAGTGTTGAACAGAAGCTGGTCATTGATTCAAGAGTTAAGTTAAAGTCAAGTTTGCAAGGCTTAAACTAATGGCATCAACATTTAACTAATACTCCAGACTAGAAAATTAAAAGTTATCCTTGCTTCTCTCATGCAGTCACCAAATTCTAATTTCCTAATAACTCCAAACTCTACCTCTTAATACCTATCCCATTGATTTGGACCTATAGTGCCTCTAATCTGAATGATTCCAACAGTATCTGAAATGCTCTCTCTGTCGTCTCCCAAATAAGACAAGGTTTTTCATGGTTCTAGTCTCTTTATCTTAAACTTCTTTACTCAGTGCTTCAAGGATGAAATCAATATCACTTTGTTGTTGCAGTCTCTGACCTGCCTCAAAGCCCAAGAAGAGTTGACTATTCTGTATTAGCCATATCATTTAATACATTCCTTTATTACAAGCACTTATCACATTGTATTATTTGTATTGTGCCTGTCTCTTCTGAAGGGCAACCATAAGGTTTATCAGCTCTCTGAATTCAAAAGATTTGGTCAATGCCTGGAACATAGAAGTCAGTGTTTGATGAACTGAATTGAATTCCAGACTGTTAGTAGCAGTATTTTAAATGTCTCAGTTCACTCTACCCATCGGGAGTGGAGAACATGACTGGAACTGACATGCTGTACTCTTGTCACTCACTTCTGCTGCCATCCCCAGCCAGGAGATGTGAGTGCAAAGCTCTGTGAAATTAAAAAATTCATAGACCAGAGATTTTAGGGGTATGGACCATTTGATTATTTTTATCCCAACAACCTTACCAGCCTGCTTTATAACAAGGCAGCTATTCAGCCAAATTAAAAAGAACAAAAACAAGTGTTAGTGAATTATTTCAGGAATAGAAAACTGAAAGATAAGCTTTGTCAGTTTTCTTGGAAGATATTCTCCAAACTCTCATTTATGGAAAAACATTAAGAATTTTAATGCTTATGGCAAAATGTTTGCCATGGTTGTACATATACTTAAATTATTTTGTCCCAGTTTACAAACATCTCTGATCCTAAAACACCTCTAATATGTAATGTAGGATTCTTCAAAAAAACTTGGCTTTATTTGTTAAACCAATTGCTATACCCTAAGTAAAAACTAAATCATTATGAATTTCTTAAAACACCATGATAACATTACTATTATAAAATCTGAAAAATTATTTAAAAACCAAGTCTGCAAAATTACGTTTGCATTGTTCGAGTACTTTATTCATATCTCAAGTTCAACTTGAAAGCATTTTTTTCATATAATACTATCCAATATAGATTTTAATTTCTTCTGTACTTTCCATAATGATCCCATGAATGGTTGAAAACGATGTGAATTGACATTTGCTTTTAACATAAATCATTAGATAATATATAATGAAACTATTTCATTCATATAATAAAGCACCAATGAATATTTTGGTTTTTTTTAAATAATTTGGATTTTTTTCATGTAGGGCAAATTCTCACAAGTTAATAATTCTATCAAAGGATATGAACATTTGTTTGGCTCTTGACATATCTTGCCAAGTTTTTTTGAAAAAAGTTGTGCCAAGTTATTCTGACTTCCAAGAATGTGAGCATTTCATGTTCACTGGGCTCACTCCCATAGTGCTCTGTTAAGAGCAGAGCCTTTGACTCCTGGGATTATTGTGCGATTTCCAAAACTGCTCCAACTGCGTACAAATTGGCAGAAGAAGAGCACCTGAGAGGGCTTCCACTGTCATCGTCACCCCTCTTACTTTTGTTGCTGGTGCCATCACTTTTGCCTGCCCCAGGCCTGCAGTTTCATTACAGAGACTCTGCTAGGGGGTGGATGTTATCCTTTGTCACTAGTTGATTTCAAAGACAGTGGGCTGGTGACAAGCGTATGTTTGGTTTTGAACTGGTTTGATTCAGTGACTACGAGATTTACCATTGATTCATTTCTTAGATGTGCATAATACTATAATTGCACCAGTTGGCCAAATTTAATCCTGTATTAAATTGTGCCAGATAAGAAACTTATAACCAGTTCTCTCTCTCTTCTCTTCCTCCCTTCCTCCCTCCCTTCCTTCCTTTATTTTTTTCCCTGCATATGAGAGCCTAGATTCAGAGTTAGGATTTTTTTTCTCTTATGAGGGGCCTGATAGTTTTTTAGGATTTATGGTACATACAGTCTCATTTGCAAATGCAATACTCTACTGTTGTGGTGCAAAAGGAGCCACAGATGACATTTAAATGAATGGGTGTGGCCAGATTTGGCCAACAGGTTATAGTTTGTCAATCATTGGCTTAGAACACTGAATTTACATTTTTGAGCCATGGTATTGATCTAAGATTGTAACCGTAAGAACCCATCATAACACTTTAAACAGACTCAAAAATATTTCTATTGAGTAAAATGTGCATTTGCATTATTTTGAGGTTATTAATGCCTGACATGAAACTGAATCACTAGTAGGCATGGGTCTAGATTCTGGGATTTCTATGAGCCAATCTCTAATTACTTTAATTTATATTTGCTTTTTAAAAAAAAACCTATGTTTGTGCTCTTCTTGTAAACTTTTCACAAATTAGATGGCCTAAATCCAGAATCTTATATATGATGCTATGTAATCTGAAAAAAATAATGGGTTTCAATTTCATTACATAGGTTAAAAATACAGGAAAATAACATTTAATTTGGCTCAAATCAAGGGTTGCCAGATTCTAAGCTGAAATGTCATTTACTAAAGGCAGAATTTTGGGAGGTTCATGTATTTATGAGCATTCAGTAAGAAATTATTTAAGCTTATATTTTATTATAGCACTGCAGACAAGAAACAGACTATGTTTGGATTTTTTACTATAGGATTATGTAAAAGGAAGTTCTTCCTGTCTTCAGATGAAAACAAACTCTAAAATAGTTTTATTTTTGTAAACATCTTTATAAAGTATTTACAATTACAGTTGACTGATCTAAGTTGAGAAACTTCTTTATAAATCAGTAGCATTCTCAATTTTTTGAATTCACAATTCATCATTGTCTAGCTCTATTAATATGGTGTTATTTCACCATGGTTATAGTGCTCATGTTTCAGAAAACAGAGTTGTTATCCCTGTTCCTCAAACATGACAAAACCAGAAGATATTATAAAATAAAAATAAATTCTGGAGTCAGAAAGATCTAAGGAAGAGATAATAACCGAAGCCATAAAATGATAAATGTTTTACTACAGAAACATGAGTAATATCTATGTGGCAATTCATGCCATAAACTAAGTCACCTCACAAACATTCAGCAGACAAGTCTCTTTGAATAATTAAAATTCAAGAAAGAAAATAACCTGTGCTTTTAAAAGGGAATTCATAAAGAAATACAATTGCTCAAAATATGAATGAAAAGATGATCAAACATAGAGAAGAATGCTACATGAAAGGCAAGATTTGGCTTCAAGAAATGTAGAATGAGGGAAAATGAAAAAAAAAAAAAATGAAGCCATCAGAACACCTCCTGAAGTTATGAAGGATATGGGCCCCATCACTGGGCTCCTAGATTACAGTCATCTATTTCCTTGCCCAAAATGTTTCTGCGAATCATATTTCCCACTGCTCAGAGCAGCAGAATCACATGCCCATTAAGTCTCACTTTCTTAAAAAGATGTGTTAAGAATATGAATATAAGCTATGCTGAGGAGCAGCTTACTGGCTACATGGCATTACAGTAAGACATGCGATACGGCAGTTAGCTTGGCTTTTTTAGTGATACTACAGATGCGACTTTAAGTATCATGGGTGGGAAATTATAAGATTGTGCAGAGAAAAGTGTTGTTAATATTAATACAAATCCCACTTCCAGATGAAGTATTACTCATCTGTACCTTATTTGGTTTCTCAGTATATTTTCAATACAGTATTTTGGGAATCTGAGGACCTAAAGAACAAGGCATGTGAAGATGGATTTACGGATTGGGAATTTATGCTTTTATGAAATTCCAGGTGTCACAATCTGGACTATATTTCATAAAATTAACCATCTCGTTATCATTATAAGGAAGTAATGGAGAAGACTCAGTCTTCTCAGACTATGCATATTACCATCCCCTAAATTTTAAGGCACCTGTCACCCTAGGCTTATCAGGACCTACTAAAAAGGAGACAACTTTGGGAAGGTTCTGGGCTTCAGGAATTAAGATTGCACCCAATTCCTGCATTGTCTCTCCCTTTCTAGTTTCATTTAGTATGATTTGAGTGTCCAGAGAGATTTTCACTTTGAGTGAAGCAAGCCCAGCAAGAAGTTTTCTTTACAACTAAAGTAGTATTCTTTGGTTCGTTTCTCACAGCATTTTAGAAAAATACCAATGCCCCTAAAATGATGTTAAGTTCTGGAAAATCAGTTATCAAAAACTGTTAGGAAAAGATGATAACATACATATGTATTCAATCTCTACAATTATTTAAATTTTTGATATTTTAATTATTGGAAAATTTAACTCTATTCTTAAGTTTCTTCATCCATAAAGTGAGGATATAATAGCACCTTCTTTGTTGAGATGATATAAGAACACAGTCTAGAAAATATTAGAATATGAATAAATACAAGAACTAAGGGAGTAATAAATTTGCCTTGGGGAGCAGGGGTTGACTATGGAAAACATTTATATATATTCCACGAAACATGAGTAGGCTTTTACATAATAGAAAAGGGTGACAGCAGTTCAGAGGGAAGTGCATGACTAATACACTAATACCTAGCTAGAAAGGGGCATGGCTAATTCATTCTGGAGACACATAGGGTTATAGGTCATGATGCTAGAAAATCAATGTGGGGTACAATTGTGAAGTGTTTCATAGCCTTGCTAAGTACTTTAAAATTTGTGGTTTCCATGGAAAGCCACGAAATATTTTTAATGAGCAGAGCAATATGAACAGGCCTAGGATTATTTGATGACCTTCACAAAAGCACAGCACTTTTAGCAGAACAATGACAGAAATAAGTCATTTGTCTGTGTTGAAGTAAATCAGACTGAACAAAAATCAATTCCAGATGGATTGTAGATCTAAATATAAAGGGAAAATAAAGCTTTTAGAAGAAAATACAGAATGTCTTCATGACCTGAGGTAAGCAAATATTTCTTAGAGGCATGAAATAGTACTAACCACAAGGGGAAATTTTGAAAAATCAGGCTATTAAAATTAAGAACTCTAATTCATCAAAAGACAACAATGAGAGTAAAAAGACAAGTCACAGAGAAATAAGAAATTTTCAATATGTCTATCTGGCAAAGAACTTACATCCAGAAAAGATAAAGAACTCTACAAATCAATAAAATGCAGCTAACTCAATGGAAAGCGGGGTAAAAATATGCACATCTACGACCTAGGAATTATACTCACACATACAATAAAAATGTGCAACTAAGTTCACCAAAAGATATGTTTAACAATGTTGAAAATACAGCTACTTGAAAAAATTCCAAACTGGAACTAACCAAATGTCCACAGAAAAGGCAAATTTTTAATATATGTAAAATGGAATCCTACACAGCACTGAGAATGAACAGCTACATATATATTTGTAAATCTTACAAACATCAGACTGTGAGAAGCCTGCCACATAGAGTACATTCTGATTCCATTTCTATAAAGTGCAAACACAGGGAAAATTGACATATGGTAGTAGAAGTCAGCACAGTCGTTATCCTTTTCCACTTGGGCATGATGACTGAAAGGAGGAATGGCGAGGCTTCTAAGATGCTGACGGCATTCTGTCTTGCGATCTGGTGACGTTTACATTTTGTGTTCACTTTGAAATCCATAAAGTTTTATTTATAATTTGTACACATGTCTGTATGTATACTTGAATGAAAATTATAAAAATTACCAAAAAAATTTCAGAGGGACTTTTACTTCTAGCTTCATGGCTAACTAAATATTTTGAAAAGTCTTCCAATACAAATGTCAAGATGATGGATAAATCACAATGACCACTTTTTAGCATAGCTGAGCTCACAAGAAAGTATAGGAAACCTGCATGGGACAGAAGAACACTAGAACTGAAGCTGGAGATATACTACTTGAGTTTCAGATTAAATCACCTCCCTGGGTTACCCAGTGGACAGGACTTGATCAAAGTCTTTTTCTCTCTCTCTCTCTCTCCCCCCCTCCTCCCCTTTTCCCTCTCTCCATCCCTCCCTCTCATTGAAAATGTGTTGGCTTCAATTGACTATTTTCCTTACCCAATTTTCCCTGAAATATATAAACATTCCCTTGCTAGTCTCATTTTCTGACAGAAAATGGGCTTGCCCTCAGCAATCTTGTGATTGAGATTCAACTCATCACATACACACACTCCGTTATTCTCCAACCCCATTTAAGGTAACCTGTTTTATAAATACCTCTTGTTCATCTAATTCCAAAAGAAAATGACATTATTAAAGAGGTCTTCACCAAAACTTGGGGGGAAAAAAAGAAACACCAGGCACCTGGTCCCAACAATTCCACTGATTCTGTGATGCCTTCAACATCCCTATTTGGGCCTCAGTGATTTCATTTGTCAGATTTAATGAGTGGACCCTGATTTTTCTAAGCATTATGTTGGAGAAGAAAAAGCAGCAGCTTGGGTGTCAGGCAAACTGACAATGTGCCTCTGCTCTGGACTAGGTGAGTAAATTGACACAGGCATATACTGAAACTCTGAGCAGCCCCTAAAGAGATGAAGCAGATCTGTGTGCTTGAAATGGAAAGATCTTTAAGATGTGTTATTAAGTATTAAAGAGAAGAACAGTATGAGTGGTATTTTATTTATAAAAGAAACATATTATGAATAAGAAATATATTATCAATAGAAAATATCTACAAGGATTTGCATACATCAAGTTTCCTCTGTGGATTCAAAAGAGGAGGCAGTATATTTTTTTTTTCTGTATCGATTGAATAATTAACATGTGGATGCATAATTTTTAAAATTTTATAACTACAAATTTTAGTTAAAATTTTTTTCAATGGCTGACATAAGGTTGTAGTTAAATAAAATTTAGTTCCCCTTTAAGTGGTGAATAGTGTATGAAGCCACTGACATTTTTATTAAAAAAAAAAATCTAAGAATGAAAATACTTGAAATTAATGGATCATTCGACAATATTATAATACATTTTTTAAAAAGCAAATAAATTTTATAATGAGTTCTATTTATTCAGGGTTGGGTGGAGATTAGGTGTGCAATCAAGCTTGATCAGGAAGAGCTTAGGCAGAGACAGAGACAGAAGAGGGGGATAAAGGATTTAGCCCTGCAGCTTTCTTTGGGAGAAGAAAGCTGACACAGGATTGGTGATGAATAGGATAGAGATAGAGTGTGCCAAAGGACATTGTTAGTGACATCTTCCTGAGATTATAGAAGTAACCACACAAGTGTCCTGGCAGAAAGGATGGAGAACCCGCTAAAAGGGATTACACATTTCTAATATAGGCTCTCAGACAATAATGGTGATAGGAAAGTAGCATTAAGTAACTTAATAAAAGTGTTTTGGTTTAATTGTAAAATTCAATTTAGGGTATAAAACATAAGATATACCAGTAAGGGAAATTTTTAGCTATGAATTTTTCTGACCAGTGAGGAGCTATTTAATAGGGCCCCATTTTTTGAGGCACATTGTCCAGAAAAAAGAGCAGTCAGTTTTTCTGGCCAGGAGATTGAATGAAATAACTGCCCTGTGCCCAGAGTGACATAACTGTAAAATGAGCCTTATTTCTTATAAGTGTCCCTTTTGCCAACTGCTCACAAATTGTATGCTGGCTTCTTGAAGGACTCCTGTGTCAGTGCTGTCACTTTTGTCCTTTGGCCCTTCATAAAACTAGCCATTTTAGTTCTTCTTAAAGAATGTTCTTTTTTTCTCAGGTTTATTAGATCTCTAGTATCCATCAGAAGTTCATGAATTTCTATATTTTTCTTTTTCTTCAACCATCATTGTTGTAGAAGAATACAGATATTATTTTCATGATGTTCAAGTAAGGAAGTCTTTCTAAACCTGTCACGAAACTTAATAACCTCAAAAAGATGAAATATGGTAAATACAAACGGGAACATATTCCTAACCACAAAAACTCCAAAACTCTCTGAGCAGTCAAAAAATAATCATAATCTCAGGAAAAATAAATTTCTTCATACATGTAAGAAACTCTTACAAGAAAAGATAGGCAAGAGAAATGCCTCAGTAAATTAAACCAAGAATATGGCTGAAAGTCTGGGAAAAAATGTCATCAGAATATGGACAAATTCTCTAATGAATTAATTTGAATTAAAATTAGGCAAGTGTACCATTTTCCTAATATGAGAATGAAAATTCTAAAAATGCACATTGTTAAGCACAGTTGAAGGGCAATTTGTTAGTACCGTATATCAAAATAAAGATGTAAAATTTTGTAATCAGAATTAAACTTTAAGTATCCTTGGGTACAGCAAGGAGTATACAAGAATGTCAGTATCAGATTTGCATGAAGAGATGACATGTTCACTGAAACCTCAGAGTGAGCCAAGCAAAGGCTCGCCTGTAAGTGGCAAAGACTGCCAGTGCTCATGCAAGCCCACAGGTTCCTTTACATTTTGCAGCGTCCCTTGCAGAATAGTACTGATATGTGCCTGAGTTCTACCCAATGACATGTGGGTAAAAATAACATATGCTGCTTTTAAGATTTACCTTAAAACCCTCAATGCTCAATAGTCCATTTTCTGTCTACAGTGACCATGAAAATCACATGTTGATGACATGTTGAGATGAAAGGAATGTGGATCTCTGACTTGGGGGAAAGCTCCTAAGGAAAGCCATTTAACCTGAAGTGACTGTGATGGCACCAAGAATAAGCCTTTATTCTAAGTTATTGAGATTTTGAGTTTTATTTGAAATAGTATATGATAGCTTAGAATAGTGCTTCTCAAATTTTGGTGCACACAGAAATTCTCTAGAGACCTTATGAAAACAAAAGTCTCTGGGTGACCTCCTTAGAAATTCTGATTCAACAGGTATGAAGATGGGGAAACTGAGATTGTGTATTTCTAACAAATTCCTAGGTATTTATGCTGCTAGTTCTCATCCCACACTGGCCTAAATATCCCAAACAAAATAATGGGAGTGGAATTAGATAACAAAATTTATGTAAATAACGTAAAGTCTGGAGGCAGGATGCAACCTCAGGCTTAGACGTACAGGGAACTGAAACTAGGTGAGTATGGAAAAATTATTGTAAGCAAGGATTATGAATCAAGAAGATACAGAAAGTTTGAGCTGAAAATGTTAAGATCAAATTGGCACCAAATCAGAATTCCCACAGCAAGCTCATGGCACTAGTTCAAAATTAGTTGACCCACTATTACTAATATTTAATGGTATTAATGGAGGGCAGGATCTATTCACAAATGAGACACATGTGACTGCCAACACACCCATCTCCAGTACAAATTGAATGGATTCTCAAAAACCCAAAGAATTGGACATTTCCTATCAGGTGTAAAAGCTGCAGTGTGAATGGGCATTTTGTTAGACTACTCATGTGGAAACAGCCTTACCCTAGTCTACAAATTAAGGCTGGAAAATGAGAAGAGAGTCAGTGTCATCATTTTGGCCACCACCAGAGACCTCATGTAGAAGCAGTGGTAAACTCAACATTCCCAGTGGGTAGGAATCAGAGACACATAGGTGGACCTTACCACTGAGGGTAGAAAAACTGTGACCAAGGACACATTTCCAAAATGGAGCCCTATAACCTGATCATGTTATATAGTGGAAGCGGTATATGGTTATGCTTGTGAGTGGGGCTTCTGGAGCCAGACCACCTGTGTTCAAGTCAAAGCTCTACCACTTGTTATCTTAGTGATCTAGGGGAAACTTACAGTTTTCCTGGGCCCCAATTTCCTTATCTTCAGCACTATTTGCTAGGGGGAAAATTTTAAGTAATTTGGGAGTCCAACAGAGGACTAGATACTAATTTTTTTTAAATGAATGAGGTAGCTATGTATCTATAGATAATGAAAACTCTCCCAAACAGGTTGACAAATTATGACCAATGGACCAAATCTGGCCCACCACCTGTTTTTGTAAATAAGGTTTTATTAGGACACAGCTATGCCCATCCATCTACATACTGTTTATGGCTACAGAAGTGGAGCCTAAAATATTTATTATCTGGTTCTTCACAGAAAAATTTTTCCAAGCTCTGCTGTAAGCAATCATGTTAAAGAAACAATCAAAGTAATGGACACTCCACATTGTATATATCATTAATGTGATAAAAGGTATATGTATATGCAAATGTATAGAATAGCTCTCAATGGATTCAGAAAGAAAAATGAAAAACTAATGGTGTGTACTCTTCTCTCTCTGCCCTTTGGTATCTTTTGACTCTTGGACCATCAAACATGAATTATACGTAGATATTTAGGTTGGTGCAAAAGTAATTGTGGTTTTAGCATCATTGAAATTTGCTGTTTGATATTAGAATATATTCTTAAATAAATGTGGTTATGTTATACATCATTTTCATGTGCATTTCTCGCTTTATGTATTTTTTGCTAATGACGTTAATTGCTGTTTATTTTATATTTATTTTAGACTATGGAAATAATGTTAGACAAAAAGCAAATTCGAGCAATTTTCTTATTTGAGTTCAAAATGGGTCATACAGCAGCGAAGACAACTCACAATATCGACAATGCATCTGACCCAGGAACTGCTACTGGGCGTACAGAGCAGTGGTGGTTCAAGAAATTTTGCAAAGGAGATGAGAGCCTTGAAGATGAGGAGTGCAGTGGCTGGCCATCAGAACTTGACAACGACCAATTGAGAGCAATCATGGAAGTTGATCCTCTTACAACTACATGAGAATTGCTGAAGAGCTCAACGTCAACCATTCTATGGTCATTTGACATTTGAAGCAAATTGGAAAGGTGAAAAAGCTTGATAAGTGGGTGCCTCATGACCTGATCAAAAATTAAAAAAAAATCGTCATTTTGAAGTGTCCTCTTCTCTTCTTGTACTCTGCAACAACAAACCATTTCTAGATTGGATTGTGAAGCGTAACAAAAAGTAGATTGCATACGACAACCAGTGACAACTGGCAATGACCAGCTCAGTGGCTGGACTGAAAAGAAGCTCCAAAGCACTTCTAAAGCCAAACTTGCAACAAAAAAAGGTCATAGTCACTGTTTGGTGGTCTGCTGCCAGTCTGATACACTATAGCTTTCTGAATCCTAGTGAAACCATTACATCTGAGAAGTATGCTTAGCAAATTGATGAGATGCACCAAAAACAGCAACACCTGCGGCTGGCATTGGTCAACAGAAAGGGCCCAATTCTCCTCACAATGAGGCCCAACCGCATGTCTCACAACCAATGCTTCAAAAGTTGAACGAATTGGGCTATGAAGTTTTGCCTCATCCGCCACATTCACCTGACCTCTCGCCAACCAACTACCACTTCTTCAAGCATCTCAACAACTTTTTGCAAGGGATAATGCTTCCACAACCAGCAGGATGCAGAAAATGCTTTTCAAGAGTTCATAAAATCCTGAAGCACAGATTTATATGCTACAGGAATAAACAAACTTATTTCTCACTGGCAAAAATGTGTTGATTATAAATGGTTCTTATTTTTATGAATAAAGATGTGTTCGAACCTAGTTATAATGATTTAAAATTCACGGTCTAAAACTGCAATTATTTTTGTACCAACCTAATAGATAGATAGATATAGATATATATGTAAATAGCATTATGTATGTATAAACATTAATGTTCAGTTAACATAGCCACATACAGAAATAGCACAACAGTTATATAGCTTGGTTATGCTAAAGCTATTTGATAAAAGTCCCATTCATGAGCACTCTGACTACATTAAATTATATATGTGATTGAACTAATTGATCATTCTTACAGGTTATTCTTACATCAGGAAAATTCATGTTTGAAACCTTTCTGTCTTTAAGAAGACCGCTTAATTATATTTTGCTACATCTTGATTTTTAAACTACTTTAAACATTTTCAATGTCATCTCCTCATGAATATTACTGCAAATTTGGAATATTCTGTTACAAATATTCTGTTCCTGATAACCACTGTCTTAGTCCATTCTTGCTGTTATAACAAAATAACTTAGACTTGGTAATTTATAAACAACAGAAACTTATTGCTTACCATTCTAGAAGCTAGAAAGTCCAAGATCAAGACACTGATAAGTACAGCATCTGGTGAATGCTGCTTTCTGTTTCTAAGATGACACCTTGTTGCTATATCCTCACATGGTAGAAGGGGCAAACCTGTATTCTCATGCAGCAGAAGGGATGGAAGGGCCAGGCAGCTCTCTGAAGCCTTTTATATAAGGGCATTAATCCTATTCATGAGAGTGGAGCCCTAATGGCCGAATCACTTTCCAAAGGCCCCATCTCCTAATACCATCACATTGGTGTTTAAGTTCCAACGTGAATTTCGGAGGTATACGTACATTCGAATCAGAGCAACCACTGTATAAAATCTGTTAAGTACCTCTATATGCTGCCTACATAACACCAGGGAAAACTCCATCCTGGTATCTCAGTCCTCCTTCATGTCTAGCTAGAAAGGCTAGACTGGCTATACTGTAAGATAAATATCCCTGAAATTAGTAACTTAACAATATTTATTTCTTGCTCATATTGTATGCTCAACTCAGGTTAAGGCACTCTGCTTCAGGCAGTCACCCAGAGACCCAAGATGACAAAGGCTCTACTATCTTGTGGTCTTACTATATGGAACATGTAGCTTCAGTTGCTGCATCCAGGGAAGAATGAGCTGGAGGGTTGAATACTGACTTTTAAATGTTTGAACCCAAAAGTGACACAGGACACCTCTGCCTACCATGTAGAAACCAAAATTAGTCACAGAGCCCCAGTTAATATTTTGAGCCAGGAAATGCTGATAACAATACTTTAATAATACCTTGGTCCTGTTCCCCAAAGTTTTCACTATTTTCATAGTAAAGTTTTCACTGTTGAGACACTGTCAGGTGACACAAGTATTTTTACTGCATAACTCTAAGGCATACATATATTTGTCCAGAAAGGGAAAAATGTAACTTGACTTCAGAAAGGCATGGAGATTAAACTCAGAGCACTGTTTCTTCACGCCAGCTGCACATTAGGATCCTGTGAGGAGCTTTAAAAATTACTCTGTCTGGGCCACACCCCTGGATATTCTAATTCAGTTGATCTCGGTTAAAGCAGCCCAATATACCTTGTGACACCTCCCTACCTTTCCTCTCACTGAGCGGGTAGGGGTGAATGCTAAAAAAAAAATCCAAAAAAAAAAAACCAAAAAAAACCTGATTTCCATAAATTTTCAGATCCTTTTAGTCTTTAAAATGTTAGTCATTCATAAACTCCCTGGGCTTATGAAATTATAAATCAGGGTTATGAGGTAGCTAGTAATAGAACTTGATAATAAAAGAAAGACTTTCTTATTTTCCTCAGTTTATTGAAAAGATGATAGGAAGGTGATACTGGGTACCTTGATTAAAACCATTTGGGTCAAGATTCACCAAATTTAAATAAAAATAAAATATATGAGTCTTACTAGAAAACTTGCTTGGCAATTAGTTTTCCTAAGCATTCAGTGGTAACATTAACTTCATTAATAATTTTGTTAGTTGTAATATGCTCTGTATAAGGACAGGAAGATATCAGAATCAGCTGTGAGATCTTCAGCAAATAACTCCACTTTCTGAATATGCGTTCTGTACAAATTGCTAAGTTATTTCTGTAAATGCTATGCATGTCAATTGCTCACAAAGCATAGTGGCCTAAATGAGATACTTCTGTGTAAATCAACAGGCTATCAAATTTCCGGCCAAATACATGATTTTATTTAAATCAATTTCACTTTCATTTATATACAGTGTTCCCTTTTCACATTTTTCTACTGATTTTTACTCTTTCTTAGGCATTCTTTAAACCACTGAAAGATGAGACTATTACATTCCTTGAAAGGGCATGCTTTTCTAAGGAAAACCTTGAGTCAGTAAAAGAAAAAGTTTGATAACTTTGACCATATTAACTGAAGGGAGTAATTAAAAACAAAATTTATGATAAGAAAGCAAAGATAAACACTAAATTTGGAAACTATTTTACTATATATGGCATTTGAATTACTCAAAACTCATCAAATTAATGGGGAGAGACTGAAAATAACAAGCGAAAATACTGTAAAAATCTCATAGTAGGATAATTGTTTCAATAACAGGCAGGAGCCATAGAAGATTTTTAAATTTGACCATGTAAAATAAATTTTAAAATTTGATGGTGCAAGTCCAACCACAAAACAAATAAACAAAAATCCTACCATTAGCAATGAAAGACCATTTGCAATTAATAGAAGGCACATACATTCGAAAAAAAAAGTGAAGAACCAGTAGAAAATTGGATGAAAGTATAATGTTAACTTACATAAGAATAAAGGTAAATGCTGAATAAGTTTATAAAAAGTGTCAACCTTGTGAATTACAGAATAAAGTAGATATTTTTTCAACTTTTAATACTGGCAAAGATGTAAAAGTAATAAAATCACTATTCCAGGGAGTGTAAACCGATACATTTTTGGAGAAAAATTTGGAAATAACTATCAAAAATTTTGCTTGTCTTTTAAATACCAATTCTAGTTTTAGAAATTTTAAAATCAACATATTTGAGTTTGCAGATATATGTTTCAGGGTATCTACTGTAGGATTTCCGTATGTCCACTCTCAGGAACAATAGGTAATTCGAAATTATTTTCTGACTTTAGAAAAGTCACAAGGTCATATTGTGTGTGTCTATGCATGTAGTACCCTCAGAGGCATTCAGGGAAGCATTTCATGAGCAAACATTAATATGTCTGCATCAGAACCTGTGAATATTCACACTAAGTGGAATAAACATAGATAGTAAATAGTCCTACGTCAGTTCTGGTCAGGTTCTGACATCAAATAAATTCAGGTAAAGTTAGGTTCAACTCCAAATTAGTAAAAAAATACTTTCAATTTTAAGTGCTTTTGGGGTTTCAGAATTGCAAATGAGGGACTACCATGGACCTATGTTATCAAAAAAAATTCTGAAAATTAAACAAGTGTTCATCAAATAATTATCTTCATTTTATGGTTTTCCTTAACATGTATACTAAGGAATCATTTTTAAACAGTGATAGAATGAACATTATAATAGAATATAAATGCCAAGATACATGATAAAGTGAGAAAAATAAGTTTAAGAAGAGCAACATTATCCATTTCTTTTGTGCAGCCAGATTTCTGGTGACATTTCCTTTTCTTTGAAAGAAATAGTTGGTAGGAAAGACTTGAAGGCTACTGGGAGGAGTCGTACAGATTTTATAGGTTGCCCAGTATCCTTCTGTGAGTCTCAACTTTCTCTTCTAATAAATATCATCTATTCTACATATAGGTAATAAAACATATTAGAGTATATCAAGATGCTCCTGAGTGACAAAAGCTGGGTGACAATTGGGGACAAGAATACCATCTCTGTAAAGGTAGAGAGACAGAGCAGATTAGGGACTAACCTTTGTAGAGTCAGGTGTCAAAGATAAATGGAAACTTACTAACACCTGAAACTCCTGCCTATTCACAGTGCTGTTGTCTGATGGAATCTAAAGATCTGTGATTTGAAAAGTCAAGGCACTGAAATTCAAATTAACAATAAAAGTTCAAATTACCTAATTTAAAAAAAAACTACAAATTAAAAAGAAAAACACTGGAAACATTTTAGAAACAAACCAAAAACCATGAAAATCTATGCATGCAGGGAAGGATATGTAAACGATTCTTAAACATTTTTTAATGTCTGTTTACTCTGTGTGTCATTTTAAATAGTTTCTATATCTTCAAGTTCACGTAAGATGTGTAACCTCTGTTAGGATAAGGTCTTTGTAGGTTAAAACTACAGTGAGAACTTTCACTTCTAACAAGTATGGAATTACTGGAAGCAGATTTGCCCTCCCACCTGAAACAACTAAAAATGGACAAAATATATAAAACAATTTTCAAGACACTGGATCTCACACACTGAAGGACGGTAACCCAGAATAGATGGGAAACAAACAAGGTGAGACCTTTGGTAGCCCCAACTTCTTTTGAAGAGTTTCTAGGTGGTGGCGCTGGGAGAAGAAACGAATGTATATCCCTACTGATTGCTTGGGTAAAACAGATGGAGCTGACAAACCGGAGAGATCAAGAAGGCTAGAATTATCAGGACAAAGTATCAGAGAGGAGAAAGCTGCACAACGAAAGAAGTCCACAAAGCTTCAGGCATCTCCCTCTGGTAGTTTTCTCACATGTATTTGAAATATCTTCATTCCTCTGGAAGTAACATGCCTTTTTTCCTTTGGCTGTTTCTGATAATTTTTTCTCCTTCTCACTAGTATTGAACAATTTGATTGTGATGACTTAATATAGTTTTATTTATGTTTTTTATGTTTGAGTTTCATTGATCTTGTTGGTTTTGTGGGTTTATGATTCTCATCAACATTGGGCAATTTTTGACCATTACGTCTCCAAATATTAGTTCTATTTCCCTGCCTCCCCTCTCCCCATTGTAGCCCCTGTTACTTGTATCTTAGGATGTTTGAAGTTGTCCCACAGCTCACTGATACTATTTGTTTATTTACCTGGATTTTCTTTTTTTCTTTGAGTTTCATTCTAGATTGTTTACACTACTATGTCTATAAGTTTACTTTTTTTGTATTTTTCAATGTGGAATCTTTTCCTGTGAATTTTTCTTCTCATACATTGTATTCTTCATCTCTAGAAGTTTAATTTGGCTCTTTTATATACCTTCCATGCCTCTTCCTAATTTCTTAACACATGGAAGTGTAGTATAATAATTGTTTCTGTGTCCTTGTCTGTTAACAGTAACTTTTATGTCAGTCCTGAGTTGGTTTGAATTAATTGATTTTTGTTATCCTATGGGTTGTATTTTCCTGCTTCTTTGTGTATATGGTAAATTTTGATTAAATGTCTGACATTATGACTTTTACCTTGTTATTCAAAATAATTTTAAATTAAGTGAAACAAAGAAAAGTCATAATTCATAGGATGCTGCCAAGCAGTATTTAGGGGCAAATTTATAGACTAACCCTTATTAATTAGAAAAAAAGGAAGTGCTCAAATTTATGGTGTCAGCTTCCACCGTAAAAAACTAGGAAAACATAAAAAAATTAAACTGAAATTAAGTAGAAGTAAGGAAATACTAAATATCAAGACAGAATAAATAAAAGATATAAAATATCAATAAAACCATAAAGCAATGAAGTATTGATAAATGCAGCAACAGAAATCAATCTCAAAATAACTGTGCTGAGTAAAAGAAACTAGGCCAAAAAAAGTACAAAGTGTATTAATTACAGAACTAACTATAACTCTACAAAGTTACAGAAAATGAAAAACAATCTGTAGTGACAGAAAGCACATAAGTGGTTGCCTGATGGTAGAGAAAGTGTTAGGGTTAGGGTTAGAGTTAGGGAGTGGAAAGTGTAAAGAACTACAAAGGGGCATGAGGAAAATTTTGGGATTGAGGACTACCTTCATTATTTTTATCATCATTATAGTTCATGGACATACGTGTGTGTGTGTGTGTGTGTGTGTATATACATATATATATGTCACAACTCATCAAATTGTACATTTTAAATATGTGCAGTTTGTGGTATGTCAGTTATTTCTCAATAAAGCTGTTAGTAAAAAAACTGCACTAGGAACCAAATGACAAATGACATGTGTTCAAGGTTCTTCTACATAAGGTATAAAAACAATAAATTCAATGCAACCTTAATGTCTAGGAAGAGATGGCTTGTTAAATTATGTTCATCCAGTTCTGTAGAGAGAAAACAGAATCTCTTCATGCATGGCTATGAAACAATCTCCATGCTGCATTGCTGAGGACATACATGTACACACCTCAAAAATAAAAAGCAAATGCAGAGCAATGCAAATGCAAATGCAGAACATTTGCATCTGGAAATAGACATAAGAAAGTAAAAACTTTGATTAGCATCAGCAAGGTGACACGAGTGGTTGGAATAGAAGAGAGTGAGAGCAACTTTTTATTATGCACCATCTTATTTCCTTCAGTCATGAAAACATGTAAATGTCTCACCTACTCAAACATATATTTAAGAGCTCCAGCAATAATATATCATACTGATTAAAAATTAGTCAATCTCTGGAACCAGATAGCTTGTGCTATGTGACTTTGGACAACTTAAACTCTCTGTCTCTTAGTTTCCTTAAAAGTGAAACAGATATAATGATACTGTCTCCTTATAGGAGCTTTATGAGTAACAAGCCCTTATAACGGAACCTGCCGCATGGTAAACATGTACTATATTTTTGATATTACTACTATTATAGGTTCAGGTAAACCTGGTTGGTTGCTAAAAAATTCTGCCTCATTAAAATTCATAAGTCATAGAATATCTTAAAATATTTGCAGATTTATTAATATTAATCTCATCTAATTTCTCACAATGAACTATCTCAAATAGATGGTGCTTCAGAAGTAGCTAAAGACTCTTGAAAACAATTTGTCTTCATCCCCATTCTAAAGAACCATACAATATGTTGTCATTATTGATTATGCCATCTACTGTGAATGAAGTCTGAAGAAGTAAAAAATACATGCGTGTGTGTTTATGCATGTGTGTATACAATGGATTAATAACATAATCATGGAAGTAGGTTCCTGATAAAAGGATAAAATTTAGCCCCCATCCTCTCTCTGTCTTGCACATGCTCTTTTGTCCTTCCACCTTCTGCCATGGGATAATGCAGCAGAAAGGCTCTTGCCAGACGCCTGTGCCATGCTCTTGGACTCACCAGCCTCCAGAACTGAAATAAATCTCTGTTTTTTATAAATTGCCCAGACTTTGGTATTTTGTTATAACAGCAGAAAATGGACTAAGCCATATGTCAAAAGTGGTTACTCTCCCTATTCCCCCCAACAATGATCTCTAACACTAATTTCTTTCAGAGATGACTTTTCATCTGGTTGGAAATATAGCTATTAAAATACATGCTAATTTTGCACAGAAAGTTTATAGAACAAAATTTGTTGAGTGCCAGCTGGATGCCAGACAATGTTCTAATCTATTTCTAATTCTTAAAAAAACCTAATGAGCTGATTAAAAACATTGGTTACCTATGAATGAAGAAGACAGGTTAGACAGTTTAAGTGATTTTCCCAAGATCATAGGGCTCATTTAGTAGAAGCCAGGAATTGAATAAGCATAATAGCACCAAAGTTACAGTACATTGTAGCATATAACTTCTAACTGTTTATACCCCCTTTTCTTTCCCAATATGTAACATACTTTCAAGAATTCAAATCCATTTTATCAATTCTAAGAGGAATGAACATATCTCTCATCCTTGTTCACCAAACAAAACAGATAAAAACTAACAAATGAAAAATTAAGGGGCCTGGACAGAGACTAAGTCTGTGGGTTAAGTGACTAGCACTAGATTTTTCTGGCATGGCTTTTTCTTTCTTTCTTTCTTTCTTTTCCTTTCTTTTTTTTTTTTTTTTTTATTTTTTTGAACTGTATTATCTTCTCTTCCTTTGTCTTGATCCTGAAGAGGCCAAATAGAATCATAGAACCACAGAATCTCAGAAACACTTGAGTCCCTGCACTACTTATATCTGAAGAAATATCTGTGACAAATATTTCTCAGCTGAATAGTGATGCACTGAACATTCTAAATTTATGAAGCAAGAAGTATATGGCAAGAGGCCGGGCGCGGTGGCTCACACCTATAATCCTAGCACTCTGGGAGGCCGAGGCAGGCAGATTGTTTGAGCTCAGGAGTTCGAGACCAGCCTGAGCAAGAGCGAGACCCCATCTCTACTAACGAAATAGAAAGAAATTATCTGGACAACTAAAAATATATAGAAAAAATTAGCCGGGCATGGTGGCACATGCCTGTAGTCCCAGCTACTTGGGAGGCTGAGGCAGGAGGATCTGTTGAGCCCAGGAGTTTGAGGTTCTGTGAGATAGGCCGACGCCACGGCACTCACTCTAGCCAGGGCAACAGAGTGAGACTCTGTCTCAAAAAAAAAAAAAAAAAAAAAAAAAAAAAAAAAAAAAAAAAAAAAAAAAAAAAAAAAAAAAGAAGTATATGGCAAGAAAAGAAAAAAAAGTAGGAAGGGGAGGAGGAGGAGCAGCAGGGGGACTGGGAGGAGTTTAGGCAGAGGAAGAGAAAAAAGAAGGCAGTGGCAGAGATTGATCATGTTTAAAATAAAATTTTAGATTATTCCATGACATGACATTGATTTGGACCAATGTCACACACCACTTATTGGTTGATTATACTATATAGTATTTTATGTACATTACATTTCAATGCTAAATTATCAAAGAAAGAAGTGTGTATATCAAAAAGATTTGTAGATCTGGGTTATCATTTGGCTACTTTATTTTTGATCCCTATGTTGTATGTTGCAAGGATTTATCATGGAGACAGATGAGGGAAAATCTTCTCTCAAAGGGCTGTAGCAGAAAGGTTCTCACTCCATTGTTTGCAGCTTCCCCAAACCAAGTGTAAACAAGGAGTTTACCAAGGGACTCTGAAAATAGTATGAACATCGGTATGTTCCTAACTTTGCACAGTGTTTTTACAGAAGGGGATCTTGGATGAATTTATATCATCTCTTAAAAAAAATGAAAATAGCTAAACGTTACCTATATTAAGTCAGTTAAGTCTCTGAGACTGTGTTAAGTTCTTTGCATATATTATTTCATTTAATCCTCAAAACAGCCCTCTGGGATGAACAGTATTGCCATCCCCTTTTAATGGATGAATCTATTAGGCACCAAGCAATCAAGTAACTTCCCCAAGGCTAGTATGTGGCTAAAGCTATAATTTGAACCAAACTATTCTGATTTTCCAGTACTCTGCTCTTCCTCCTTGCCTAAGAATCAGAAATTAGAGTGCTTCTCCTGAATAACAATTATTTGTATCTGGTGAACACTAAGAACTGTGATGTTTACTGGGATCTCCTTTTAACCCATAAATGTGGTGAAGATTGCTTACCCTACAGTTTTAATTGTAGATCTCTATGCTAGTTATTTCTTTATTTTCCTTACTTCCTTAACTTCTCATTTTTTTTTCTTTCTCATTCACTCATTTATATTATTTTTCTGTATTTTATGCATTCCCTGCCAACTGTCTTATATCCTTTCTGTAATAAATAAACACATATATAAATGCACACCGAAACAGTCATCTGAGAAAGAGAAGGGTGGGGCAGTGACATGTAAGTGATAAACCAGCAATTAACAAGTAATTACTTCATTAACTTTCCATTGCTCTTCATTTAAAAATTCATTTTCTATGGTTAGAGATATCTGCAAAATTATCACCAATTTATCATAAATTCGGGATCTTAAATCCTTGAATTTTGAATAATGGCTTTATACCAATATAAATAAATGAATCCACCACTTAGCAAAGCCAGTGAAGCAGCCAGAATCAACCCTGACAAAGCAAATACCTCCAGAACAATCCTTGACCACCATGTACACTACATCTTAAAAGGAGGATGAAAGGAATGGTTTACCAAGACCACAGTACAGTGAAGAGTTTAGGATTATTAATCTAATCCTCTAGTGGTATATTCAAATGGCCTTCGACATCCCATTTCCTAGCTTACAGTGGAACTGCATCTCACATGCTCAGCATAACATAATTTCCTTTCCCTCCTATTTAACCAAATAAGTAAACCATGGATCTGGAATCTAGGTTTTAAGATGGCCTTATAGATAAGGTAGTGTAATCCTTGTATTTTATTAAAGATGGGACTGAGTCCTAGGGTGGTTAAATAATTGCTCCAGTCATACTCCTAGAACTGGGGCTAGACTCCAGGACCCACCACTTTAATTCTTTGATATTTCTAGTATGACCACACTGCATATTTCCCAGAAAAAGTTTTGATTCTTATGCTATTGAGGTATTTTACCAAATATGAATTAACTCTACAGAATTTAGCAAACTTTTAAATGTAATCAGTTAATAGTTCTACATTTGGGGAAAAAAGTGAAAGAAACAGATTTTCTAGAAAGGTTTTCCTACATATTTGAAATTCCATCTAAAATGAAAGGGTTAAGGAACAGAGTGGACTATAGAAAGTCACAAAAGAAACAAGCCACTGAGGCTTGAATTGCTGGCCACATGTGGCCACCCCTTTACCTCTTTTAAAGTTTCTAGCTCAGTGAGACAAGTCATAGTGACAAGAGGAGGAAGGTAGGTGGGTGGTTATTTTGGCAAAAAACCAATCGTTTTATTTCTAAAAAAATTCACTTAATTTATGGAAGGGAAAGTGGATACTTAGGATCTATTTGATTGGTGTGTCAAATTAATAGTCATTAACTGCCATTAGAAGACTTTCAGAACAAAGTCTTGTGGAGAGAGATTTGTCTTCTGTGAATGAACAGGGCTAGCAAACTGGGAAGAGGGTAAAGGTAGAAAGAATGTAAGTATTTAGATTTGGAAGTTTTGCTTGTTTTTATTTCTGTTTTTAGTGAAAACTAAATCAATTTTTTAATATATATTTTCTTAACCATCCTAAAGGATATTAAGATTTAGGTTTCACAATGATCACTTATTAACAACTAAGCATATTTCTTAATTTATTATTCAATAGGGCAAAGATATCCCTATCGTGTAACCTGACACAAGAAGGATTTGCTGCCAGAAGTAACTGAGTTGGCTGTGGGGCTTGAACAAAAATAGAACACAAGCATTCAATGCAACATAATACTTTCACCTTTATTTGATTTTCAATACGTTCATGATGATTTTTTAAAAACTATACAATTCTTCTGTAATTAAACAATGTAGATTTTCTGGTCTAGAGAAACCAGATGCTTTTATTATTCAAACTTTAAATGCTTTGAATCTCAGCGAACAGCAGGCACACAGTGAGGATTTATGAATAGAAGGTCGGCACTGTGTAGGGCTAAATAAGAGAAAGTACACTGAGGGAAAGTGCAGCTGCTATTATTTCAATGCAATCTGCTTGTTCATGTTTTAAACAAGTAAACAGACATCCCTAAGTCACTGAGGGGGGACCAAGTGATGGAGAGAAAATGAAGCTGTTAGGGTCAACTGTGGCTTGTGTCTCTCAAATCTAAGCAAGGGATATACCTAGTTCTCTGTATTTACGTGTGGAAATGAGAAGCCTTTGGTTTGAGGTGTTTTATCTTGCTTTACCCACGCTGGTCTTACAGGCTATGTTTGTTGTTTTAGCCATAAATAATCTCATTTTATAAAAAGTATTCCCTTAAATAAAATATAATTTCCTCATTGAAAATAATCTTAATTCATCCTATTATTCATTTTTCATTTAATTTTAACTCTATAAAATTAAAACACTAAAAGGTATACAGCTTCTTATGACCAAGAAGAATGACAGAGATTGAAGTTACCCTCTCACATGAAAATGCTATACATAGTGGACAAAATATAGGAAATAATTGTTACAGATGTTGGACATCAAGCAGCAGAGGAAAGAGATACCTGAGAAAGGAGAAAAAATTAAGCCTAAAACTGCAATAGGTTATTAAATGGAGAGAGTTCCCAGGTCGCAGTATAGGAAGAGGAACCCCAGAAGAGCCCAGCAGTTTCTGTCAGTGAAGGAGATGGAGCTGGGAGTTCAAGGAGGCCAAGATTGCTGGAGTTTACACTTGCCGAGAAATAGAGAAGAAAATGTTGCAGATAGGGGTCTCTGGAGATACAGAGATACACATCAAGTCTTTAGCTACATACTGATCACCACATATATATAACCAAGTTACCCACATCCAGGGAAAGAAATACCCCAAAAGATTAGAAGAAATAATGTCTAGAGCTCACAATAGGCCTGTAATAATTGGTAGTCCCACCAGCCAGAGGAGACAACAGGTTATGTCAGAAGGTCAGTGCCTCAGTAGAAAGTTATTGCCTCAGAAGCCCAAATGAAAGATTGCTCTGATTCTGCTTAACACAGCCTAAAAGCAATCCTCAAGAGGAATACACTGTTTCAAAGTAAGTTAAGCACATTGTATAACAATGCTCAGGATTATTTATAGAAAAAATGTATATTTTTATGTATATGTATATATTCAAAAATGCAAAAAATTCAAAATTCACATCTGTATTATAATAAAAAAATTAGTAGGCATGCAAATAAGCAGAAAAATATAGCCAATAAGGAGTAAAATAAATTAATAAAAACAGAAAAATGACACAGATAAGAGAATTAGCAGACAAGAATATTTAAAAATTGTTATAGCTATATTACATATATTTTAAAAGGTAGAGAAAAAATTGAGATGGTTAGAGACAGAAGAGATATTTTTAAAGACATAAATAAAACCTTAAGAGATGAAAAATGTATTTTAGATAAAAATATACAATATATAGGCTTAATGGCAGAATAAACATGGCAGAAGAAAGAGTTAGTAAAAATAAAGTATAGCAATTAGAAATATCAAAAATGAAAAACAGAGAAAGACTAAAAAAAGTAAACAGTTATGTTGTGGAACAGCTTTAAGTGCCTAATATATAGCCCCTGGACGCAAGAAGAAAGAGGGAGGAATTTAAAAACTTGAAGAAATAATGGTCAAAAATTTCCAAATTTCTAAATATTTCATAAAAACTGTAAACCTACAGATATAAGAAGCTCAATAAAGTTTTAAGCAAAAGAAAAATAAAGAAAACTACACCAAGGCACATCTTAAGTAAATCTCTTAAAATCTGAAATAAAGAGAAAACCTTAAAAGTAGTCAGAGTGAAAAGCCACATTATGTACAAAGAAAAAAAAATAAGAATGAGAGTTGATTTTTTTTTCATCAGACATGATGCAAGCTAGAAAACAATGGAGCACCATCTTTAAAATATTGAAAAAAAAGTCAACCTAGAATTCTTTACCCTGCAAAAATACCTTTTACAAACAAATTTGAAATAAAGACTCTCAATCGTGAGAGCTGAAAGAATTCACGAACAGGAGACTTGCACTAAAAACTGGGAACAGGACTCAATGAAATAAAAAATAAAAATATAGAAAAATCAATGAAACCAAATGCTGACATTTTGATAGTATCAACAGAACTGAAAACAAACGAAGAGACACAAATCACCAATGCCAAGTATAAGAGTGACACTACATCAATCTTTTCAGCTATTAAAAGGTGAATAAGACAAAATAAATCATAAAATGTAAATCAATAAACAATAATTTAGATGAAATAGAAAAACACTCAAAAGACATAAATTAACAAATACCACTCAAGAATAGATAGATAACCTGAAAACCTTTGTGTCTATTAAGAAAACTGAATTTGTAGTTAAAAAAGTTCTTCCTACAAAGGGCACTCAGACCCAGATAGCTATACTACTGAATTATAAATAGCATTTAAATGCCCTTTCATTTTACACAAACTCTTCCAGAAAACAAAGAAGATAGAATACTTCACAAGTTATCATTTTAAGCTAGAATTTCCCTGATATCAAAACCAGGCAAAGATATTACAAAACATTAAAGTTCAAAAAAAAAAATTGTCCTGGATGCAAAAATTAATCCTTCACAAACTTTTAGTGATTTGAATATGCCAACATATATAAAAAAAAAAAATACGTCATGACTGATCAGGTAAAATATGTGGCTCAACAAAGTCCCAAGAACTACAGTATTGACATAGCCATGCTCCCACCTAAAACCCCAAATATTAGCTAAAAGCAGCACTCTTCAGAAAAGGTAGAGTATGAGAAATGTTGAAAAAGGAACAACATTGAGCTAGGGAACCAGGAGGCCCTGCTCTAGAACGAGTCATAAGACCCAAACCAAGGTCTCTGATAAAACAGGAGGTGGTGGAAAAACCTGCCCAAAACAGCTAGAACCAAGACGGTCACAAAAAATGACCTCATTTTACCCTCACTGCTCATGAAACCCTGCTTATAGTATATTAGCATAGTAAAAGAAACTCCCACCAGCACGACAGTTGACAAATGCCATGCAAGTCCCAGAAATTACACTATATGGTTTAAAAAGAAGTACCCTCAGTTCCTATAACCCCCCATCCCTTTCCCAGAAATCTTATGAATAATCCTTCTTCTACTTAACATAAAATTAAATAGAAGGTATAAAATAAAACCCTAGAAACTCATAAAGACCTACTCTCTGTTGCTTTGAGAGATAGCTGCTGCTCTGCCTGTGGAGCAAGACTTTCTTCTGTTTCTTTGTTACTATTTTACTCATTAATATTTCAATAAACTTGCTTTTGCTTTACTCTATTGGCTTGCTCTTGAATTCTTTCCTGCGTGAAGCCAAGAACCCATTTGACTTTCACACCAGACCCCCAGTTTTGGGGTCTACTTTCGTGTATCAACATGAAACATAATTGCTTCTTCTACAGCTTGCCACACAGCCCATGTAGATAATCACAGCTACCTTCTTCTACCACCCGTTCTATGTTCCCCCTAGGCTCTGCCATAACCTTGGTTCAATGGTCTCCTATACTTTGTAATATGATCCAAAATTTTATTCCTTTTGTATCTAAGCCAATCAACCATGATAGTAGTACAAGAAAGGAATAAGACATAGTCTTCCTTCCTTGCCTACCGAAATTAAGCAGCAACACATCCCCCCTAGTGGTCAGTTTCAATCATTTTAGGCAACAGAACAAGCTTCTTTTCTGCCTATTGGTACGAGGATCTCAAAATATCCAGGACGTAGTGGTTAGCTTCTGATAAAATAGAACCATAACTGTATTTCCCATAATCCACAGTGGAAGCATTTCACCATCATGCACTAGGACTTCTAAACACACTGAGATCAAGAGAATAAAAAACACTGAAATAACAAAAGTCGGGGTTACTCCCACCTAAACGTATTGGTTCCAGAACACCTGTACTCTAACTATGAGAAAATGGTACCATAAATCCATTGGTTTAAAGCATACAGCACTTTCCATAGTACAGCATACAAAACTTAGCCTTAAGCCAGGCATTTCAAGTATGTCAGTCCATATGCTTCTGGGTAATAAAGTGTGTTGGAAAATTAGTGATTTCTCTGTGTATGAACCATTGTCATTCTTCCCTTTGCGGTAAAATGTGACCCTACTCGGAAGTAGTGTTGAGTGGAATAAATGGCAATGAATGAGCCATTCCATTCATAGGAAAATACCCATGAAGCTAAAGTTTTATGCTAAAGCTGTCTGAACAGCTTCCATGGGATTCTGTACCACTTGTACAGTGATTTTGCTTCTGTTTTCTGGACCTGCTGGAACCCATGGTCATACATACTATTTCCATTTTGAAGTGAAATGCTGCTGTGCATGTCCAATTTTATTGCTGATTTGATCAAATAATAACAGTTGTTCATGGACATTTTGGGTCACTTAATGTCTCATAGTCAAAGATTCAGTCCCCACCAAGGCCTAACAGCAAGTCAGGAGCCACTTTGCATATGAAGAATAGTTATTACAAAATAAACCACAGCCTTATTGCAAAACCCGAGGGAGGTTTGAGGCTTGCTAAAGGCTCTATATAGCCTATTTGTCTAAGTCAGATATTTCCATTAACATTGGGTCTACTGAGTCATAAAACCCAAGTAGCAGAGCAGCTTCCATCCAATCTGGACCTGATTCAAAAATACTTTCTTGGTTCAGGATCCATTCAAAACTGTAAATGATTCAAGAAACATACTCAAACACTGCTTATGTTACCTAAAAAATCTGAAGTTCCCCACAGATTATTTTTTTCTTTGTACTATGCAATACCATGTGAAAAAACGTTTTTCTCACTTCAGAAAGAATAACCTGACATAGCACTAAATCCTAGAAAATTCAATATATGAAGGACCCTAATCTTTCATGTATGTTTATCTCCTATCCTCTGTCAAGCATATGTCTTAATAGAAAGTCTACGATGCTTGCCTCGCCAGCTCCATTTAGCAGAATGTTTCTAATGTAATAGACGAACTTGATGTCCTATGGGATACAGAGATGATTAAGAACCATCTTTAATGTATTTTTAACCGAAAGCAGGAAAAGTGACTAATCCCTAAGGCAAAGCAGTAAAGACACAATGTTGTCTATGCAGAATATTTCTTTACTGTTAGGATTGAACAATGAAAAACTTATTCTAATTTAAAATTAGAGCTGTATTAACATTCTCCAATGAAGATACTATATCTGGAACTGCCTAATTAAATATTTGAAAATGTATTCTAATTCTTCCTAACTCACTTGGCTTTTGTACTGGCCAAAGAGCTGAGTTAAATGGGGATGTACTGGGAACCACCACTTTTGCATCTTTCAATTCTGTGGCGATGAACTAACTCTTGTAATTCCTCCAGGGATATATCGTTAGTTTATGGTCTTAGTGGAAGTTCTGAGTGTAGGTAGTTCCAAACAAAGGCTTCGTTTGGCCCTTTCTACTGTCTTTGCTACCTTAGTGGCCAAGGAATCACTGGAACAGGTAACTGCCTGTAACTACACTTTCTACTATACATTATGAGACTGGAGAAATGGCTAAAGGATATGCCTGTAAGTCTACCAACCATTTCGCTTTTAACACATAGGGTTACCCTCTCAGAGGGGTGCATAGCCCTCTTTGGAAGTCTTCAGGAACATTATACAAATTATAATGGTGAAAGTATTTCAGGGTTCTTTTTTAAAGAAACCCAGGTTCAGGGATTCTGGATCTGTGAGCTAATTTAGATCTGAAAACTAGGCTAGTTCCATTTCTGCTCTCTTGACCTAGAATTTTTCTCCTTATATATGTCAAACGTAGTATTGCAAGCTGCCTTTTTGTTTATTTCCTAAAGAACTCATGATCAATTAACCATGAATACCTCTTCCTATGGGTCAAAAGCCTCTTCTCTCATAATATATTGAACACATCTTGGCATGGATAGTTAAGTGTTGCCACTGGCCTCTACCATTCTGGATTCATTCATTATTCCTAAAAGATCAGAGAACCCAATTCTACTATAGCATCATCATCTTGAGCCTGCAGAATACAGGTCACACTGTATAGATGTTCAAATGTGTTGACATGCCCTCACCAACGTTTATCTGTATGTCTTGGTGAAGGGAATTTCCTCTGAGCCCTTCCAGGTTGGGGCATGATTAGGGAATAGCTGAGCCAGTAGATACTGTAATAAATTTCATATTCTGATTTTCAAGAACTTTCAGATTCCTTCCTCTGTGTTCTTACTAGGGAAGTCCCAGCCATTTCAACCACACTGACTACAGGCTACCTCTAAATCCAGACTTTAAAATTATTCGAACTAGCAGATATTATCTCCATTCCCAAGTACTTTAGATGACACATAAAATTCTATCATCCAGGCTGGGCGCGGTGGCTCACGCCTGTAATCCTAGCACTCTGGGAGGCTGAGGCGGGCGGATTGTTTGAGCTCAGGAGTTTGAAACCAGCCTGAGCAAGAGCGAGACCCTGTCTCTACCAAAAATAGAAAGAAATTAACTGGACAGCTAAAAATATATAGAGAAAAAATTAGCCAGGCATGTTGGCGCATGCCTGTAGTCCCAGCTACTCAGGAGGCTGAGACAGTAGGATTGCTTGAGCCCAGGAGTTTGAGGTTGCTGTGAGCTAGGCTGAAGCCATGGCACTCGCCCCAGGCAAAAGAGTGAGACTCTGTCTCAAAAAAAAAAAAAATTCTATCATCCAAAACTGTAGAAGAAATAATGGGGTGAATAAAAAACTCATCATGATACCCATTGCTTGTGATTGGATTTCCAATAACATGAGGCAGCACCTTTAATTATGCTTTTGAGTGTTGTGTTGTTTTTTATGCTATGATCAATGCTCACTGACTCAGCATCACTTTATCTACATAAGATAAAATAACTGTTAAATCTTTGGCAATAAATATTTATGACTTTTCCTTGTACAAAAACAAAAAAGATCAAATCCCTTAGTGATAAATTATTTGCTGTGTGAAACTATCAATTCTTTTATGTGTTCACTGATCTTTTCACTAAATCTAGACTCCTTAGAGAATTCCACAGTTTTTTTTTAATGTCAATTTTTATGGGATTGCATGCATGTCTATATTAAAATATTTTATGAATTCACTGTTCTCCATGCACTGTTTTACTTTCATTTTTTCTTCTAATACATGGGGGGGGTTAGTCCTTTAAAAGTATTTTATTACCTTTACAGTTGACTTTTTTAGAAAACATTTTTGCTTAATTATGCAGGGAAGAGGAAAGCAAAGCTGCAAATACATTTAGACACCACATGCACAAGATGGGTTCTATTATAGGAAGAGTAACTAAGGTAGACTGCAGTGCACTCTACAATCTCTTACAGGATTCAAAGAAAACAAACACTTTGGCTAGCTTGGCTTGTAGATTTGTAATAGTAGGTTTTTATTCAAATAGTAAAACAATTTTATAAGTTCTCACATCAAAGATTAAGAAAATGAGGAATATATACACTTAGTAGGCTCCAGGGCAGACATAACTGAACTCTACCCTTAGAATTATTATATAGCTATTTACAGGCATATTTGGTACACTAGGTTCCTTACTAAGGGACCACCACATCCATCTGTTTCAACTCTCTCCATCTTACCACTAACAAAAATTGTTGTAGATGTGTCAGTACATCAAATTAATTAAATCACATCTGGAATTTGAAAGTAAGTTTACTTTCTAAAACTGAACACAGTCAAAGTAATTTTAAAAATAATACACTTTTTCTGTATATGTACATTTGGCCCTCTGTATCTATGGGCTTTGATCCTGTGCATTCAACCAACCATAGATTGAATATACTCAGAAAAATAAAATAAAAATAATAAAACAATAAAAAATAAAACAAAAAACAGTATAACAACTATTATATAACACTTACTAGTATTAGATATTATAAGTAATCTAGGGATTTTTGTAATATGGAAGAATATGCATAAGTAATATGCAAACACTATGCCATTTTATATAAGGGACTTGAGCATCTGCAGATTTTGATATCCATCCTGGAACCAATCTTCCACAAAGACTGAGAGACAACTGTATTTAGCTCATTGATTGTCTATGAGAATAAAGCTGAGAAAAATTTGAGAATTCCAGAATCCAATCAAAGTCACCAAAGTGTCTGAGTAGAAACAGGACTTAAATATGATTCTAGCCAAGGAAGCAAAGTCTTAACCCGTTGTAAAAAAAAAAAAACTGTATTAATACAAAGGGGAGACTGAATGCATGAAGCTTAGAACTCAGGGGGAAGGATCAGAGGAAGAATGTACCAGTGTCTATTTACCACTACCCAAATAGCAGTGGAAATAGAAAGCAGGAGTATTCTGATCTTTAAATACACAAGAAATGCTATGATACAGAGAAAAGTCCATCAAGTTTTTGGTTGTTTTATAAGCCATGAAAAGAGCTCCTTGAGAATTGTTCTGATCTCCTGCCCATTAAGTAATCTTCTAATCATTGAGCCCTTCATCCAGAAATGACCTGCAAATCTCATGGAGAGCTGCCACCTCGTTAGTTTTTTGCATGCCCTTTAGTTTTAGAATGCCCTTTGCATGATGCCTGAAACTCACTGTTATAATTAGGGATACCCTAATCCAGTTTCCTAGCTAATCTGGGAGCAAGAAGAGACTGAATTCTATACCAAATAAGGTGAAAAAAATGGCACAATTGGGATCTTATATACACTTATAATTTCTGTCCTGTTAAGTGGAAAAAAAGAAAAGTCGAAAGATCCTCACTCCTTTTTGCTACAATAATTCCATAGTTCAGAGTACATAATGAGTTGAAACACACAGGTAACTTCTGTCTTTAATCCTTAGCACTGAGCAAGCAATGCCACTTTGGGAAGCAAGACTATATTAATATGAACAACCAAAGATTATCATAGTTCAGACCCTATGCAACAAATCCTCACCACCCACACCTTGTCCTCTGCTTATGAAACTCTGATCCATTCAAGCAAGCAGGCAGAGAGATCCCACAAACTTGGAAAAAGTGTGTCTCCTCTACTGGTTCCAGTGGATGAATCAAGATTAGTCTAAAACAACCATGGTAATATCAGTCCCCTTTTCTGTGTATTTCCCCAGAATCTCTTGATAATAACCAGGGCCATGAAACACAGGTTCCATGTAAGTGGACAAAAGAGGAAGTTCTCCTGGGGAAATTTTGAAAGAGAAAACAGCCACAACTTTATAAAAGGAAAAGCATTTTCCCTAGCCCTTTCTTTTTAGCTTAAGATGTTGGGGTAAGGATTCCTTGGAGCTGTAAGAGCTGTCTTACAACAAGGTGGCAATAAAACACAAGAATGAAAAGTCAACACTCTTGAGTATTGAGGAGCAGAAGGGCAGAAACCCTATATACTTGACATCAATGAACCTCTGAAATAAACATGGACATACTTACCTATGGAATTCTTGTTAATATATTAAACATCCTTATAAATTAAAGCATTTGGTGGGTTTTTAGTTATTTATAGCCAGATCAATCCCAAAATAGCTCCTTCAAGCAGAAATTGGGAGGAAATGTGGCTAATAGGTAAATATTATTTGGACATTGCATGTGATAAATACATATCAAATCCTTTCACTAGTCTTTTGTTCTCACACTCTGTATTTAAATTTTTTATTTCAAATAATATAATGAATTATATTCTTAGCCAAAAAAAAAGGAACATCCAAAGACCAGCAACTGCTAAATAAATGAAGAGATTTTACATTTAAACTAAAAAATTATTGCAAATGACGAATCTCTCTGCAGTCATAAGTTTTATTAACACAAAAACCTGACTCTGGCTACCATATATAGAAATTTTAATCCTAGGTTCCTAAATCTAGGTCCCTGTTCTGCTGTATAAACTCAATGGAGGAGACGACCATAATTTTAATTTAGCCATCTTAACAAATCCATAGGGTTAATTTCTTGGATTTTCATTTTGTTTGTTCCAAACTGCACCCTGGTCTTACTTTCCAAGCTCTCTCCAAATCTAGTAAATATTTATTAGCATAATATTATTAGTTCTAAATATAGATTAGATATATTTTTTAAATAATTATTTCTTTTTAGTACCAAATAATGTATTAGTGATTCTACATAGATAAAAAAAAATATAGTACTACAAATAAAGTCAAAGTGCCTGCTCATACTTTCATAAGTGGAGACCTCTATTGTAAGTTTGTGATTCTTCTAGATTTTTCCTATTTGCTTACAAATAGCTTTACATATATATATATATATATATATATATATATATATTCTTGTATATATTTATAATATACACTATTAACATATATACATATAGTAATAGTTTTATGCATTTCTTATTTACATAAAAGATCTATACTTTTTTCCATTCAATATGTCTCTTCTTTAATTAATCCAGCATTTCACAGCGTGCATGTACTGTAATTTAATTTCAAATTGACTGTTGGGTATATAGGGGGTTTCTGATATTTTCCTTTATAAACAATACTGCAGTGACCATCCTTCTACATGTAACAAGTATAAGTGAATCTCAGGATAGACATGGAAAAGTGGAATACTTGAGTATTCATAGTTTAAATTTTAATAGAGTTTGCCTGCTGAAATGACTAGTCTAAATTTTATTCCCACCAAGAAAGTTTATGAGAATACCTACTGTTCAATCACTTGATATTATCAGAACTTTCCATTTCTGATAATCTGATATATGAATTTAAGCACCCTAGGTTATTCAAATTCATAGCTTTCAGAATGCAAGTGAGATTTGGCAATTTTTCATATATTTAATAGCCACTTACATTTCTTCTTCAGAGAATAACATACTCTATGTCTATTTTTTCTGCTGAGCTTTAACTTTTTTTTTACTTATTTCTAGGAGTTCTTTAGAAACCCTGAACATTAATCATATATCTTTAATAAATGTTTTTATCCAAAATGTTTTGTCCAAATTGTCTTAATTTTTATGTCTGTCACTATAAAGAATACACTTTGATATAGTTAATTTATCAACATCTTCATTTATTACCATTTATTACACTTATTACATAAGTCTGTGTGTGTGTTTATATATGTAAATGTTTGTGTATATATAATATTAATAGAGATACAATGATGTTTCTGGAACAACTGATATACATTTGGATAATAAATGTAATTAAATTCTTACTCTCACCGCACATAAAAAAATAAATTTCAGATGGAATCTTCCCCAATACATTTTATGAAGCCAACATAACCCTGATAACAAAACTAGGAAAGGACACAACAAAAAAAGAAAACTACAGACCAATATCCCTTATGAATATAGATGTAAAAATTCTCAACAAAATCCTAGCAAACCAAATCCAGGTGCTTATCAAGAAAACAGACCATC
>RJWJ010015215.1:0-36165 GCA_004363605.1 Indri indri | reverse complement strand
CTCCGGTATTTGCGGTCGTTTCTCCACTTCACCTTGTTTTTCCCGGGCACTGCTTGTCCCTCGCTGCTTCTCTGTAGATTCACGAAGCTGATCCTTCGGGAGAGCGCCTCACTCGCGCGTGGGTGTCCGTGTTCTGCACCTTCCACTCAGGGAGCAGAGAGCCAGGAGGTCATCCCTAATCCGCCATTTTCTACTCCCCGGTCCTTGGATTTTCAAAATGGTAAATGAGCTTGGCTTCAACTTAAACTCACCAACTTTGTTAGCTCCTAAAAAGAATGAGTCTGACGTTTGAAGCTTTGAAACCAGGCATTGACTTCTCCTCTCTAGCTATAAAAGTCCAAGCTGCCATCTCCTTCCAATATAAGGCTGCATCATTCACAGTGCAAAGCTGTTGTTTAGCATAGCTACATTCATCAATCATCTTAGTCAGATCTTCCAGATAGCTTGCTGCAGCTTTTACATCAGCACTTGCTTATTCACCTAGCACGTTTATGTTATGAAGATGGCTTCTTTCCTCATGAGCCAAACTCATGGGGTTTTGAAACAAAGAAACACCTTCTAATTATATCCATTATTTAAGTTCTTCTTGTCTATATATTTAACATAAAACTTTTCCGGTGTCGATCATATTTACTTAATTCCTTTCCTTTACTTCCAACTATCAAATTGTTAACCTGAAATTCCAATCCAATATCTTTTCCTGTATGAAACTGGTAAAGAATCCAGCTGACAAAAAATTCAGCTGGTCTTCTGCAGCTTCCTCACTGCTCTCAGCCTTCATAGGATCGAATAGAGTTAGGACCTTGCTCTGGATTAGGCTTTGGCTTAAAGGAATACTGTGGCTGGTTTGATCTTCTATCCAGACCACTGAAACTTTCTCCACATTGGCATTAAAGCTGTTTTGTTTTATCTTTTGTGTGTTCACTGGTGTAACACTTAATAATTTTCTTCAAGACCTTTTCTCTTACATTCAGAACTTGGCTATTTGGTGTAAGAGGTCTAGCTTTAGGGCTGTCTTGGCTAACTACACGCCTTCTCACTAAGCTTAGACATTTTTAGCTTTTGATTTAAAGTGAGAGATGTGCAACTCTTTCCCTTGAATACTTAGAGGCCATTGTAGGGTTATTAATTGGCCTAATTTCAATATTGTTGTGTCTCAGGGAGGCCTAAGGAGAAGGAGAGAGATGGGGGAACAGCCAGTGGGTGAAGCATTCAGTAAACACAACATTTATTGATTAAGTTTGCCATCTTATATAGGCAAAGTTTGTGGTATCCCAAAACAAATTATCATAGTAACATCAAAGATCACTGATCACAAATCACTGTAACAGATATAACAATAATAAAATTTGAAATTTTCTGAGGCTTATCAAAATGTCACACAGAGACATGAAGCGAGCACATGCTCTTAGAAAAATTATGCCAATAGACTCACTGAAGGCAGGCTTTCCACAAACCTTCAATTTCAATTTGTTAAAAAAAAAAAAACCCAAAAAAATGAAAAACAGTGTCTGTGAAGCACAATATAGCAAAGTGCAAAAAAACAAGGTATGCCTGCATTATGCTTTTATGTACTGGAAGGTAGGTACTTCTTCACTCTTTAAAAGAAAAATTAAAAAATGACAAAAGGAAATCTTGATCTCCTTGAATGTTCTAATTCAGGTTCTAGAAGTTGACAAAGCATAACAAGTACTTCTCGTCTCTTAGACCCACTCTGCTTCAAAAGGTCATCAGAGAAGGAGCAAAGCTGAAGCATGCTGAAGAAACATTGCATTTTTAAATGACTGTCAGATTGTGTGATTGATAATACATCCAACTCAGTATATTGAAACAGTAAATAAATAGGGTCCATGTTCCCTAAATTAATACAGTTCCCAAGAGTGCCTTGGTTTCAGTGGCATAGCTTATGCTCTGCAGAATCTCCCTCAATAAAACAATAGAAATAAAGTAGCAGAAAGCAGGCTCTAAGTCAATGAGTTCCTCCTGAGAGCTGCAGCTGCTCTTTGTGCTGAGGGATGTTTATGACAGATTCCCTGTCTTCAGGGAGCGCATAGTCTAGTCTTGGAGGTAAACTCATACCGAAAAGCAGCATAGCAAAAGGTACTAAACATCGTGTAATTAAGTGCTACATTTTTTCTGAGGTGAAGCAAGACTGGCCTCACCACAGAAGACTTTGTGAAGTGAAGGGTCGTATGTGGACCCTGGAGGCAGGATCAAAGACAGGTGAATAGACAGAAACAGAATGACCCCCCGGAGGTGGGACAAACATGATGTGTTCATGGACTGTGAAGAGGCCGGACTGGTTAGAATAGGCCATCTGTGCCATGTTCATATTCATAATTTCAAAAGTACTACTTTCAGATCATGCAAAACGAGGGAAGAATATATTGATCTAATGAATTTATATCATAGCAAAAAAGATATGATTCATTTCCCTTTGGCCTTCTATAGTATAACCATGAGACTTGTTTCAGAAATGGAACTATGGTTACAAGCCTGGGGGTGGGGTTTTGAAACAAAGAAAGACTTGCTAATTATACTCATTATTTTATGTTCTTCTTGTCTATATTTAACATAAAGCTTTTATGGTGTTGATCATGTTACTTAAATTCTTTCCTTTACTTCCAACTATTGAATTGTTAGCCAGAGAATCCAATCCAATACCTTTTCCTGTATGAAACTGGTAAAGAGTCCCGCTGACTAAAAATGGAACATCAGGATCATATAGGATTCAGGAAAAGAAATAAAGCAAAAAAGAAAAAGGAAGGCAGTTCTATGCAATAATCTTCATGCTGTATTTAAAATAGAACATAGATACAGCTAGTCTATAGAGCTCTGTCTGTTACTAATAAGCATATGACCTTAAGAAGAGGGAAATAATGATAAAACTTAACTGTTTATAATAAGTGAGGTGCTAAAAATTTTGTGAATATGTTTTAAACCTAGATATTACCCTAGCATTTATCGTTTCTTTTTTTGTAAGTATAGAATGGTGTTTTCCTACAAAATGTATGTAATTGCCAAATCTACTGTTTCCTTTTTTATTAAAATGATTTTTTTCCCTTGAAGAAATCTTATGCCTATAAAAGTGTTAGGCAAAATTTGAAATTAGTGAATAAAGGATGTATATAACTTTGGAACAGTCCTTGGGGAGCTGAGGCCATCTGGCAGCATAATTCACAACCCACCTGGGATGTGTTCTTCTAACTGTACACTGCTCCCTGGTTTTGTACTTCCTGATAAAGATCATGTAAGAAAGTAGCAGCCTTCTGCTCAAAATGCAATGTTCTGATACATAACAACACATTTCTAAAAAGTAAATGTAAAATATATCCCTTAACCTTTGACAAGCTATTCTTCACGGAACTCTAATTTGAGCTGCTTCTCAGTCAGCATCCATGAATGGGTACACCAGAAGCTGCGTCCTGTGGTCACAAACGATGGATGGCCTGCCAGGATGACCCTCCCCAAGTGCCACCAGAGAGATGGACATGTGATCTCCCTGTCCCTCCTGAAAAAGATGGAATGGACCCTCATTCAGACCAGTTCCCCCAAAAGTCAAAAGAAAAACCCTAAACGGAAAAATACTTTTATTAGAAGTCTAAAAAGTTTATGAAAGCAAGCAAAGAGTTTCTCCATCATGCAAACCTATGAACCACACTCAGGAAGACAGTCAATGGGCGTTTCCTGTCTTTTCACAAGGGAACACTATAGACCGTAAGTTATGTAGTTACCAGAATGAAACATAAGGAGTTGACTTTCTGGAGAAAGTCACTTTCTTGGGAAGTGGAAAGGGTACGGACTTGGGGCAGACAAACTTGGAATCTTGCACTCACTACCCACCTTTTGTAAGTCACTTAACCTGGCTGAGAACCTTAGAGTAGTCCACTTTGGTAAAACAGGATAATAATTCCACATCTCTAGGTTTCGACAGTTACAAATAATATATTTAAAGGAAACAACATTTGGAAAGCCCTCAAAAAATTATAGCTACTATTTTTACCTTAGCTGTGGGTAACGGTTATATCATTTCCACTTTGGAAATGATATGTCATGTACCCAACATAGAAAAAATAGAAGCTAAGGGAAAAAATTTGCTACATTTTCAAGACTCAACGTCCTACAAGTTTTAGAACCAGGAATATTCTGTCTTGATGTAGTAACATCTTTTGTGCAGTTAGTACTAGACTCTTTCCTGGCACTGAGCATATTCTTCTTTTTATGGAAGTGAATGCTATATAACGAAGATGCTTTTAATCAGAAACAGGCCACCTAAGCAAGAAACATATCCTCAATAGGAAATAAAATGCTGTGGTTTCATCATTTTGCCATGAGGAGGGCAGCATACCGGGAAATGCTTTTACTCACTTTTTACTTCTTGTATAATCAATTTTTATTCTTTTCATAGTCACATGTAATGGGGTTGGAAATGGCTAAATAAAGTGAAAGATGTTTTGAATTCCATTACTAAGTGATAGCTGCATTATTTCATAAATGAATAGTGCTACCCATATTCATATAATTTATGAATTGAGGTGTCATTTAGGGGAAAATATCAGTGTCAGATTTTGCATTTAAATGCCTGCAGTAGCTGTCAGCAGTGTAAAAATCCCATAAAGACAAACAACTCCACAGTAGACACACAGATGAGGGTATTCATGGCTGACTTTTGCAAGTAAATGTGACGCTGTGATCTTGGAGAAGCTTTCTGTAGTCATCTTCCTTCGTAGCTTAGCGAAAATTTCTTAAACCCTTTTCCAGAAACAATCCCTTCTACCTGATCCATACTAAGTAACAGTCTTAGGAGCCTTTAGAATTTCCTTTTCTTTTAATTCTATCTCTAGATGAAATTATTAGTATTTTTTACTTCAAAGCAATTTTTAAAAATAAAATTTAATAAACTACATAAGACTGTGGCATATAACAAGTCTGATATCTATATTGCAAATACTAAATCTCTATTTCTGTACTGATGGAACCTTCCAAATTAGTGGGTACTTATTACTCTGCTATGTGATAGTAGTGGTGGTGGTAGTGATGGTGTGTGTGAGTGTTCGTGTTTGAGGGTATGTGTGCCTCTAGCCTGTAGGAGTGCTGGAAGAAAGGAAGGAGGAAGGGAAGAGAAGAGGATAGGAGAAGCATTGTGCCATCAAAAGTTAGAAATGTTAGTTTAATGAAAGTTGTTTAAATAAAGCACAATTTAATCACACTACTAAAGAATTATAAAATGGGCTGTCTCTTTAAGAGCATATCTTACTTCTCATTAATTTAGTCAACCAGTATTTTTTTAGCTCCAACCATGTGCTGAGCATATTGTTGAGTGTGAACACATTAAAGTTGCAGGATACACAGTTGTTACCCTCAAGGAACAAGTCTAGGAGTAGAGAAGCTTGGGAGCTACAGATAAACAAATTTAAAAAACACACTCTAGGATCATAAATGAGATCAAAGTTTTAATAGAATTGTACCCAAGCTGTCATTGGCAGACAAAGGAAGAAATCCTTAACTCAGCGGGTAGAGGACCAATGTGGCATTGGTACTAATTCTTAAAGAATGAGTAAGTGATATTCAAGGGTGGATGAGAATAATAAGGGCATTTTGAGAAGAGGAAACATCCTAGGCTGAAGGAATTACACCAGGTGTAAGACCACATGAAACTTCGGGAAATTGCAAATGGTTTATCTGGAGTGTGAAAATATGGCAAGAGGTGACTACAAAAATAGACAAGGAAAAGACCTGTTGAAACAAACAGCAATTAAAAAAAAAAGGAAGATATTCTAGAGGTGGGAACAAATCTAAATCAAGCAAAATAATTAGTAAAGTGGTGCTGTCAGACTGTCAGCATAGGAAGAGCTTAAATGGTGAGAGGGAATCACAGTGAACACATAGAAAAGAAGTCGCATCCTGAAGGCAGACAGAGGTTAGTAAAAGCAGCCAGGCTTGGAGGACCTGGAAATGTGGGGATTAGGCAAACTTGAGCGCATGCCCCACGTGTAAGGGGGCGGCACTGCTTGGTCTAAGTCGATGGCTGCTATACTTGAATAAAATCCCAAGATTGCCTAATCTCATACTTTATAAAGAAAAGCGAGGAGTCCACAACCTTAAGTGTATTCTCCCAATTTTTAAATATTTGAAACTAATTTTTAAAAAAATTTTTAAAGTTCAGACCTAGGGGACCATAACTATGAGCAGGACTGGGCCCATGGTTTTCAGTTTGATGTCCTCTGAGTTCATCTAATACTGTATATACAGGAGAAGCCTAGTGGACATTTTACTGGCAAACTAAGGGTTTTAGTCATAGGAAACATGATTCGAGGAAGTAGACAAAGAAGATTAAATTCATGAAACTCTGTACCTAACTCAAATATCTGTACAGTTAAATGTGTTGTGGTCTTACCCAGATGCTAGCAACCAAGGCCAGAAATATTTGGGAAAGAAATCACAAGATTAACCAAATTAAGATTACTTTACCCAGGGAGACTACTTGATTAAATTATATCATCTTTAGAATTATAGATTATATGGCTATACACAAAGGTCAGTTAAATACACTCTTGGAAGCCAAAGAAATGAAATATTATTTTCTTAGTTTTCATGTGAACGTGGATATTTTCCCTGCGGATGTCTTGCTTTCCTGGAGAAGGCTGAACAATTCCAATGTCCACGTGTGTTTATTCTCTCTGGCCACCTATAGGCAATAGTGGTTGGGGGCAATTTCTCCATTTCAGCTTCAAGGTCTCAGGGGCCTGATCCTAAGATGAGTCTGGACTTAGTTGAGCTTTTCCAGCAAATAAACATGCAATGGATTATTTTGCTTCTTCAGAGAAATTCAAATGTTTAAAATAAAGAGTAGTAAACATGTCATGGTGGTGAGTTGTCATTATTCCTCAAAGAGAATACTAAGGGCATGGTGACTCACACCTGTAAGTAATCATAGCACATTTGAAGGCTGAGGCAGAAAAATCCCTTGAGCTTAGGAGTTCATGAACAGCTTGAACAAGAGAGAGACCTTGTCTCTACTAAAAAATAGAAAACATTAGCCTGGCACAGTGGTGCACCTGTAGTCCAAGCTACTTGGGAGGCTGAGGCAGGAGGATTGTTTGAGCCAGGAGTTTGAGGTTGCAGTGAGTTATGATGACGCCAGTGCACTCTACCCGGGGTGACAGAGCAAAACTCTGTCTCAAAATAAATAAATAAATAAATAAATAAATATATACATACAAAAGTAATACTAAGTTGACAAAAGTCTTGAGAACATCATGCAAAAAGATTTGTAGAAGATGGTTCTTAGTATGCAAAATGGTGTAGTAAGTACCTCAGAGAAGTAAAATTACAGTTGAGATTTTATTTTGTTGTATTTTTTCTTTGCTTCTATTGTTGAGCTTTCAGGAGTTCATACAATTTAAGAATGTATGCATTATTTGTAATAGAAACAATAAAATAGATGAAAGAGAAAAAATGGTCTGGGAAATAAATATTGGTTAATGTATGAAAATTCAAGAAAGAATGTTCAGCGATGGTCACTCTCAAGGATGAAAGTAAGAAAGAAGGAATTCAAATGATCTGTTATCTTCTGTCCTTGAAGGGAAAAGTATAGATAAAAATGCATGAAAGTCTATTTAAGTGCACTTTAATATGTTATCTTTGATATTTCCTTTCAGTTCCCTTATATAGTTAGCAGCTATAAAACCTTAAAACAAAGAAAGTCCCCAGGGGTAACTTTGGTTTATGTCAAACAAGCAAAAAATATGAGAAAAAGAAAGAAAATGAAAGGGCATATATTTTATAACATTATGATAGCTTAGTTTTAAACTTAATCTATAGTAACCATGAGTATATGCACTGAAATAAAAATTATAGGGCACCAGAAAATAGTATTTAAGTCAAAGTTATGAAATTGACTTGATGTTCAACAACAGTAGCAGCAAAAATAAAAATATGAAGGAATAAGCAACCACAAATGTGCTACAGTCAGCAAATCTGAAAAATTAGGAAATCCAGAAGTAGACAAAACATTGGTCCCTGTGGACAATATGGATATTTGTTATTAATACTTAGTGTTCCTCTGAGAAGGTGAAGAGCTCATTAAGGCAACAGAGAGGCTTGGTAAGAAACACAAAGGATTGGGAATAAGCATGATTTCTTTAGGAACTGAAAATGGTGCTTTTCATGCTCCCATCAGCTAAATAGGTCCTTAGTGTCCCTAATGCAGAGATAAATAATGCTAAGTGTGTTATCACTTCGGTGTTCCTATTCTAATTAATATAACCCTCCAGGGAGAAAACAAGATATTATATAAAAGCCCCTGGTACTTAAAATGGAACATTAAATTGAGTCAGATACTCTCAACTGTCTAAACTACACTTCCAGAAGTATAACATTTGGGACATCAGGGTAACATCAAAACAGTTTTGATACCCCAGGGTATGATACTCCTGCTGCCTGGAAGAAGTGAGGGAACAGTTTAAACAATGGGAGAATCTGGCTCATTAAGAAAAATACATGATAGAATAACAAACATAATATATGTGTCAGTCAGCAAGCCCTTTACTCTCCCTTGGCCATGCATATGCAATACTCCACATGTATCATTTCTCTTCTCCCTGATATTTGTAACATCTTATGTGGCATCATTTGCACATGTAATTAATATGTTCTTCACCCTGTATTCCAACTCACTAATGGTTTTTTAAGAATTTTAATTTAACAGGTTTGAATATAGCATCACACCCAGTTACACACCATATGGTAGGTTCTCCCAAGTATCATTTATTTTTATTATTTTATTTATTCAGATCCTGAATATAGGCACGGCCATGTTCCTACATGAATCTCAAAGGTCAGAAAATCCATTTCTGTCATTTTAACTGATTGAGGGAGTGAAGTCCAAGTAAGGTTCAGTGATCCTTACAAGATTATGTATTGCTCTGAATATTTACTGCAAAATCTTAGACTACAGTTAACCATTTCCTCTACAGATACACCATTTGCAATCTGAAGGGTGTAGTGCTAGATGCAAGGAAAATTGGAAGGAAAAAATATTTTGCGAAGTAAAATTTTCAAAAACGTTTCTACTAAGGAGTCAAATATAATGGCATCCATGAGCTTGAAACTTAAAGGACTTGCACTTGAAGTAAGAATTTGCAAACTCAAATGTGTTCAAATGCTGGCAATTTACACAAATGAGTGAAGTGTGTTGTAAGACAATAGGCAAGGTTGTGAATGGTATCAAGCTGTAATGATTGCCCCTCTCAAAATCACTTTCATTCCAAAGAAGAAGAAGACGCAGCAGCTCTGTGGGTTCCAAACCAGTTCCAACCAGAAATCACCAATTTGTGGTATTTTAAATCACACAAGATGGACTGAATTATCCAATAAGTGAGATACTTTAGTCTATTTTGAAGAGAAAAAAAAGAACAAGAGTTGGACATTCACCTCATAGTATGCACAAAAAAAATTCAAAATGTTTTAAAGACTGAATTTAAGTCTATTAATAGAGTGCAGGATGTTTCTGCTTTAATACACTCTCTCTGGTCCAAACACATAGGAATAAAATACAGAAAGAAAAAATCAAAAGGGCATAACAAGACCAAAAACAAAATAAAACTTTTTTGAATCACAAATAGAAAAGAAATTTAAGACACTGAGTGGGTGGTCCCAAAACCATTGGTCATCTGAGTGTCCAAGAGCAGGCAGCAGTGGTGCAGAGTTCAGCTCCTGTGAGCAAGAGAGACAAAAACTGTTCTAGGTGAGTCAGGAACCACTTCTTAAACCTATAAACAGGAAAAGAGTTTCCTACCGCCTACTCCCTCCCATGAAACGACACTTAACAACAAGAACAACAAACTACTCTCAACAATTTCTTAAGGTTCTGTTTCTATGGAGCAGCACACTTCAGAAGGCAATGAACACAGATACAGTGTGGGATCAAGTATTAAATCAAGAGAGCTACAGGATTAGTCACTAGATTTTTCATATACTTCATTATTACTGCAGGGAAGAAGCTATAATCCATAATAATGAGACCTAGTTCTGGACTATGAGTCTAGGTGGAAGTAACAGAACTCCAAGCCAGACATAATAATGAAAGAACATAGAATATCTCAAAACATTTCAAATAATATTACACATACTTTGTTTTACACCCACAATGCAAGCAAATTAGAGAGGAAGGAATAAATATGTATATAAACACGAATACACGCACACATCAAAACCTTAAAATACTCTCCAAAGTAGCTCATGAGATAAAGAGGAAACCACGATAGAAATTATGAAACACTTAGATGCAAATGACAATGAAAGCACTACAGAGCAAAACTCTTGAGATCTAGTTATCAGTGTTCTAAGAATGGAAATATATAAACTTAAGTTCATTTATTTGAAAAGGTCTTTAAAGTTGAACTTTTTTTTTACAAAAAGCTAAATGTGTTAAGCATTTGACATACGAACCTAAAAAGTAAAACAAAATAAATCTTAACAAAGTTGAAGCAAGAAAATAATAAATTTAGGAATAAGTATTAGTGAAATAGAAAGCAAAGGAACAAAAGAAAGAACCAATGAAGGCAAAACCTGGTTTGCTGAAAAAAACAAATAAAATAGAAAAACATCTAATAAAACTAATCAATAAAATAAAATAAACCAGAAACATTATTAGCAATGGAAAAAAAGATACACCTAAGAGATATATAAGGCACATTTTTAAACCAAATTAAATGTAGGAACCAACCTGACATAAATATATATATCAAAATCCTAAATAATAGATTATCTAAATGAGCAAAGTTATGTGTAAAATTAATATATCATGATCTATTTTTGTTTAATGTGGAAATACAAGAAGGGCTAAATAATAGAAAAATTATTAAGTATTATACTAATGATCAAATGAAAGGGAAAACCACATAATCATAACAATAAATGCAAGGAAAAAAGCATTTCATAAAATCCAAACACTGTGATTAAAAACACATTTAGATAATAAATGTAGCAAACGATAAAAATGATCCCTGACATCTATCACCACTTCTATTCAACATAGTGCTGGGATGTCCTAGCCAGAGCAATCAGACAAGAGAAGGAAATAAAGGGCATCCAAACAGGGGCAGAAGTGGTCAAACTATTGCTCTTTGCTGAAGATATGATCTTATATCTAGAAAACCCTAAAGATTCTACAATGAGACTGCTGGAATTGATAAACAAATTCAGCAATTCTCATGTTACAAAATCAATGTACACAAATCAGTAGCATTCCTATACGCCAACAACAGTCAAACTGAGAATGAAATCAAAGACTTAATATCCTTCACAATAACAACAAAGAAAATAAAATACCTAGGACTATATTTAACTAAGGAGGTGAAAGACCTCTACAGGAAGAATTACAAAACACTGAGGTAGGAAATAGCAGAGGACATTAACAGGTGGTTCAGCAGAATCAACATTGTTAAAATGTCTATACTACCCAAAGTGATCTACAGATTCAATTCAATCCCTATTAAAATACCAACATCATTTTTCACAGATCTAGAAAAAATAATTCTATGCTTCGTATGGAACAAGAGAAGACCCCATATAGCTAAAGCAATCTTAAGCAGAAAGAACAAATTGAGAGGCATCAATTTACCAGACTTCAAGCTATGCTACAAGGTACAGTAACTAAAACAGCATGCTACTATCACCAGAACAGAGATATAGACCAATGGAACAGAACTGAGAACACAGATATAAAACCATCCTCGTATAGCCATCTAGTCTTTGACAAAGCAGACAAAAAATACACTAGGGAAAAGAATCCTTATTCAATAAATGGTGCTGGGAAAATTGGGTAGCCACATGTATAACACCTAAATAGGATCCACATCTTTCAACTCTCACAAAAATCAACACACGGTGGATAGCAGACTTAAACCTAAGGCATGAAACTATAAGAATTCTAGAAGAAAATGTTGGAAAAACTCTTATAGACATTGGCCTGGAGAAAGGATTTATGAAGAAGACCCCAAACGTGATCACGGCAATAAGAAAAATAAATAAATGGGACCTGATCAAATTAAAAAGCTTCTGCACAGCCAAGGAAACTATTGTGAGAGCAAACAGACAACCTGCAGAATGGGAGAAAATATTTGCATGCTGCACATCTGATAAAGGGCTAATAACTAGAATTTATATACAACCCAGGAAAATCAGCAAGAAAAAAATCAAACAGCCCCACTAAAAAGTGGGCAAAGGACATGAACAGCAACTTTTTAAAAGACGACAGACCAAAAAACATATGAAAAAATGCTCAACATCTCTAATCATCAGAGAAATGCAAATCAAAACCACAATGTGAAAAGGAAAAAAAGACATTCCATAAAAAAAGACATCTGCACTAAAATGTTTGTAGCAACACAATTCACAATTGCAAAGATGTGGAAACAACCCAAGTGCCCATCAATACATGAGTGGATTAATAAAATTGGTATATGTGTACCATGGAATTGTACTCAGCCACAAAAACTATGGTGATCTAGCATCTCTGTATTATCTTGGATAGAGCTGGAACCCATTCTACTAAGCGAAGTATCACAAGAATGGAAAAACAAGCACACGTACTCACCATCAAATTGGTATTAATTCATCAACATTTATGTGCATGTGTAGTAGTAAGATTCATTGGCTGTCAGACAGGTGGGAGGGGGAAAGAGGGGATGGGTATATATTCATACCTACTGGGTGTGGTGTGCACCGTCTGGGGGATGGACATGCCTGAAGCTCTGACTTGGGTGAGGCAGAAACAATATATTTAACCTAAACATTTGTACCTCTGTAACAGGCTGAAAGTAAACATTTAAAAACAATAATAATAATAATAAAATGTAAACAGTAATTTCGCTACTGGATTGTAACTCTTAGCCAATGCAACATATTGGAAATGAAGAAACAAAATTCTATGCATTGGCAACCTATGTGATTATTTGGAATTTTCACTAATAGATTACATGTAATGCACAGGTTACAAGGTCTGCATAAAAATTATTAAGGTTCCTACATACTGATAATAACCAATTAGAAAATGTACAGTATATATATTAGAAATATATATGTATATATATGTATGTATATTAGAAATATATACGTATATATTTGTATATATATTAGAAAATGTACACTGTTTTTTCCTTTATAGGAAACAACAGTAATGCCAAAATCATCATGAAGTTGGGAATAAACCTAAGAAAAGACTGAAAGAATTTCAGAGGAATAATACTTCATTAAAGCACATAGAAGTAGGCTTAAATAAATGGAGAAATATTCATGAATGGAAAGGCTTAAAACTGCAAAGATGTCAATTCCACCTGTGATTTTTAATTGTATGCACACAAATATTGTTTGAATGTTATGAAAATCAAGTGAAGCCTTATTGTTTTAAGTAAGCTTAGCCAGCAAGTCTGTGTTAGCCAGGTTTCACAGGAATGTCTTATATTTACTTCTTGAATCCCTATCAGACTTAATTGCTTCTATTTGTTCTCAATTGTGGCTGCCTATTCAGAATTCTAATTCTGTTATCTGTAGCTTTTATGAATTTGAATTCTGTTACCTAGTAATGGCTTGGCTACCACTGAACTCTGTTCTTACCTCCTAGCCTAGATCTTTTCCCCATAGTGTCCCTAGAACCAACCTCTGAATACAGCTAGTATGTTGTTGCGTAAACCTGTTATAAAAATTAGGATTTGACCATATCCACTGCATGGTTTCTTTCTTAGTTTAGTTTCTCTGTTTTACATCCAAAAATTTTAGGAAAAAAAAAAATTTGAATGTGTAAATGCTTCTGTTCTGCTAACATATGTCTCATGATGGGTGTGCCACTATCCATGATGTGTACCCCTGGAAATGGGATTTTTCAGGCCAAAATGGTGACTCACTTAGGTGCCATTTCTAGAAATCTAGTCATTTCTACCTAGGAAATTGGCCAATCTCAGGAAGTAATAAATAAGTTACCAAAAGGGAAGTTAAAGCTTCAAATGAATTGGAGTCTTGTGAGAATTTGATGAGTCAAAGCCATTTTTTAAAAAGAAAAATAACCTTGGGTAATTTTTAATGTATGAAATTTTTATTCTTTCAGAACTAAAAAGCAACAGGACAATTGTTTTAAAAAATTTTTATTAGATGAAACCTAGATAAGAATTGCATTTTATGAAGTTGTTTTAAAAATATATTGTACATTTGAAGCTGTAAATTTAACTGTCAAGCACTTTAATATAAAAAAATTAAACAGGTCAAATAATTTTTTTCTCTCTGACTTATTTTTGGTGCTACTTTATTAGATGTGAAAAACATAACATATTGAATAGCACCTTTTTCAAAAGAAGTATTTAAAAATAATCTTAAACATAATATTCCTTATTTGTAAGTCCAACAAAAATAATAAAATATTCAATTCCATGATCCAGATACATGGAGATTTAAAATTTTCATCTGTTCATGACAAAAAGAAGAGGTGACAGAAAGAAAACATATTTTGTGACTTTTTTATGTGACTAGAAACAGAGAGACAGCTTGGCTGAGCCTAACCAGAGCTGTTATCTACACAGCTTCTATTTCTATTGTCTTTGCCTCTTCTTTTCCTAACTCAGCTAGATATACACTCCACCATACTCCACAGTGCTCCAATTTTGTAGGGACAATCTCCTTTATTTCTCTGCCAGCTTACCAGACCTGGCCTGCTTTGGGTCCTATTATCTAAGAAAGTTTTTTATGTTTTAGGTATCTAATAAAAACGAAGCAAAGATACTTTGTGTTTTGTTGTATATTGCTTCTATTTCTGCCTCCATATCAACACTATGGGCCATCAAACTAATGGAGATAATCATTACAACATCCTTCCTACATTTTAAAGATAATTGTTTCATCTCCCTTACAGTTCTGAATTCATTATTTTCAGTTAGTTTATCATGACCTTGTTAATATCAACATCAACAGACATGAGATGCCAAGGAGGACTAATCTTCTGTCTGCCATATTTGATTATCAAATTTTGTGTGTAGTAAAGATGACCCTGTACACAATGGTCTAAGCACACTGGATCCTTAAAATAAGATCATCATTTATTAGTCTCCATTAAGAATTTATGGGACCATATCAAGAGTGATGGTTAATTTTGTGTCAACTTGACTGGGCCATGGGGTTCCCAGATATTTGGTTAAATATTTCTAGATGTGTCTGTGAGGATGTTTCTGGATGAAACTGACGTTCAAAGTATTAGGTTCAGTAAGGAAAATTGCCCTCCCCAATGTGGTCAGGCCTCATCCAATTTATTGAATGCCTGAATAGAACAAGAAGGCTGAGTAAGAAAGAATTCTTTCTCTCCGCCTGACTGTATTTGAGCTGGTACATTGGTCTTCTACTGCCTTCAAACTCAGACTGAAATTTACACCACTGGATGTCCTGGTTGTCAGGCCTTTGGACTCAGACTTGAAATAACACCAGCAACTCTTCTGGATTTCCAGCTTGCCGACTGCTGATCTTGGACTTCTGGGCCTCTATAATCATGTGAGCTAATTTCTGATTTTAAAAATCTCTCTCTCTCTCTCTCTCTCTCTCTCTCTCTCTCTCTCTCTCTCACTCTCGTTCTCTCTCTTTCCTCTCTCAAAAGATAGATAGATAGACGGATAGATAGATCCTATTGATTCTGTTTCTCTGGAGAACTCAGACTAATACAGTAAGGTTCATTCATTCCACAAGTAATTACTAAGTGCTTACCATGAGTCTGGCGGTGTCTTAAACAGTAGGAGATAGGACTGGTAGTCAAGTGTCTTTAGTTTGAATAAAACCCTGCCTTATATACTTATCATTGAATTGAAGATGGTCTGTCAGCCACCTTCCTTTGTAACCTCTGGTGAAGAAGGAATAGCTATTTGTTTGATCAACAAGTACGTGTTAAGTATCTATTATTAGGTACTCTTCTAAGAGCTAGAGATACACCAGTGAAGGGCACAAAGACAAACATCCCTATTTCATAGAGTTTAAAATGTAATGGGGGAGACAGACAACAAACAAGAGAAATCATTGTTAGGAAACAATATTCCACAGGTCTCTCACATTTCTGTACATCTTGTGATCAGAGGCACTGATTGCTTTTGTTCTGGACTATTTTCTCAAGGATGTGCATATATCAATGAACCTTAAAAGATACAGTGTCTTATTCCAGAGCAAGGTCAGGTTTACTTACAGCCTTGGAAAATAGCAATAATGACAGTATATCACTATATCACTACATATCACTACAGTGATAGTGGTAGGCTTTAGGGCTGAGTGAGATGGGAAGTCACAAGAATATTTTCAGGAAAAGAATGATGCAATTTGATTTGCAGTTTATTAGATCACTCTGGTTTCTGGGTGGAAAATAGCTCAAAGGAGACCAGAGCAGAAGAAGGAAGTCATGAGATTGAAAGATGAGACAGAGAAGGCGTATGTAGCTAGAATTACATTGTTTCCCTGAGTTAGGAGAGAGAAAATGGTGAGTTCATTGGATGAAGGTATTTCTCCTTTAATATTTAAAACATTATCTAGTATGCTAATTTTCTCAGTAGCCTTCTTCTTTTATTCATTGAACCATAATTATATAAGCCTAATTAGTGCTAACAGAATCCATTAGGCAACAAAAAATTTCCTATAAAGAGGTGTACATGTCCTACATGTGAAATTAAGAAAAAATTAATTTTGATTACATCAAATTAGAATCAATTAATTGATTACTTGCAACAGTCATTGAGAATTTTAACGTTTTCTGATGCATTAGGGAGCAAATAAAATTTAGACTGAATTTTTTTTCCAGTAAGGAATATCAGTACATAAGCCCTTCTACTTATAGAAAGGCTTTATCTATCACTTCAGAACAAAAGTTATGCCTAGGCAGAAGATAGTCATGGGTATCCAAATCACTGTTTTCCAGAAATCTTTTCTATTTAAACCAGTCATCTCAATCTTGCAGAGATGAGATCTAACAAATCTTACAAAGAATTCTAGCTGATTCACTGACATGATTATCCTCTTATAGTAACCTTATATGAAGGTTATATGAAACCTTATATGAAAATGAAAAGACTAAAATAGGAGGCTTGTCATGGTAAGGAAGCAACGACAACACTAGGTAAAATAAGGAAAAAAGAGAAATCTATTTTTGTAGACTTCATCATCATCCATCTCTTTTTAATGCCTTAGGGAGGTGCATTCCTCATATGATAGCATCATTCTGGCCCACCCATCCAGAGAGCATTTGTGGGTAAAATTTCCCCCCATGAAAATATTCCATTCCCAACAACTAAGACAATGTCATGAATTCTTCATAAACTAATCTTTGAGAAAGCCCAGTTAATATATTAGTATTTTAACTATCCATCCATCTATTCATCATTGTAACAATATTTATTTAGTGCTCTGCTGAAGAATACAGCAATGTACATGAAAAAATACGGAGATGTCTAAGATATGATCTCTGAAGAAAAAAATCTACATGCCAAGAAAAGGCACATTTGGTGGGAAATTCACCGTTTATACATGCTATAATAAAAGTTCATAAAAAGAACCTTGGGAAGAAGAAGAAACAATACACTATGTTTGGCAGTGGGGAAGAGGCATTTGAACTGCATAATTAAGGGTGAGAGGGATTTATTCAGGAGAGGAGGCAAAGGTAAGAGCAAGACCTCCAGAAAACAATTTCCTGTATGCAACCCCTGTCTCTGAATATGTAATGAAGGTGCAAACACTTTAATATAATACATTCCCTAAGATAGCTGCTTCACATATTGCTATTGAAATCTATGCCAGAGGGCTTGTTAATTAGCATAATGGGTGTAAGAAATAATTCTTCATTTGTAAAAAGAATGGTATTTATGATATTTAATTGGTTAGAGAGCCCGGACAGCCTCACCTCTCTGGTATAATGGAGGAATAGAATATGGCCAATCAAGCAGTGTATCCCTCCACTGCACAGCGATTCTATCTCCTAATTCAACTATAAGCTTGCTTTAGAATATCATTGCATAGATGAAATCTAAATACAGGTGAAATAATTTATGGTAATGGAAACCAAGCACTTGTTAGGGAAGGGAAATTGATTAGAAAGCAGCACCAGGTTATTTCCTAGGGAGTAGGGAACGAAACGTTCTATCTCTTATTTGGAACAGTGGTTATATGGGAATATGAAATTACTAAAACTCAACAAACTACTTATGACTCAACAATACGTGTGACTGTGTTGTAATTATATCTTAATAATAAAAATAAAGAATATCATTGCATCTTCCTCAAAGTAAACTTTTCATGCATGGTACCAGTCAAGAGTCTTTAAGGATAGATATTACGTCTTACTCAAGCTTTAAGAACAGAGTCTTTAGGCCGTGGTGGCTCACGCCTGTAATCCTAGCGCTCTGGGAGGCCGAGGCAGGTGGGTTGTTTGAGCTCAGGAGTTTGAGGTTGCTGTGAGCTAGGCTAATGCCAGGGCACTCACTCTAGCCAGGGCAACAGAGTGAGACTCTCTCAAAAAAGAAAAAAGAACAGAGTCTTCGATTTCTTTTTTTGACAGCACACTAATAAATGTTGACACCTTTGGCAGACGTTGGTCTCAGATTTGCTTGTATTGTAACAAACCATCTGGTTATTAGTTCATAGGAACGGTGGTACAACATCAGCACTGACCCCTAACTTTCAGACATTTGCCAAGAAAAAATCCTGACATTTGCTAAGCAGCTAAATGGGCTTAGGTAAATTTGCAACCCTAAATAATAGTAATTTTTCATGTGGAAATTAAAAAATTGAGTTAAAGGGAAAAGCAGTGTGCCAGGGAAGGTGAGTTTTAGGGGAGATGTATCCTTTTGGCACCACTCTGTTTGCAAGTCTGCCAATTGTACAGTAGTGCTGAGCTCTCTCTGGAAGAAGTACCATGTATCACGTATCTTCTATCCCCATGAGAACTTACAGAATGTCTTGCACTGAATATTTAAATATGTGCAAGGAGACAGGTAAGGAATAAATATAGAAAAGCTTATTTCAGCTATGAATTTGTTCATTTGTCAAACCTGAAAATTGTAAACCCAAAAGAGGACCAAAGAAAAAGGGAGAGGATTCCATGAAAAGTATTGATAATAGGAAATGAATGAATGTTAGATCATAGAAACCTTGGAAATTCTATTACTATCATATTCCCTTATCTCCTCAATACCTTCTTCTCTCCTCACAATTCTTTCTTTTGCCATATAAAGACAATGAACTTGATTTTAAAACTATTGTTTTTAAGAAGGCCAATAAGAAAGTGCATTATCTATGAGACATAGTCAAGCAAATAAGTCAGGCTTAGTTTTGTTAAATCTCTTTAAATGTTTAAAACTATTTCCCAAAATACTATAACCTAGAACTGAAAAGCAAAACCTGCATTATGTTTTCAATTTTGTACACATATTTTGAAATTTGATGGTGTTTGCTGTATTTCTCCACAAATAATGAAATGGCTTAGCTTTGATTGAGTGATTTTTGTAGTGAATCTGATATTTCTGAGGTTATAGATTTCAACCTCTGTATTGACTAAGTGGAAAAAATGAACACACTATTGCACTATGAATGCTGCATCATGAATCAAAAGAAAGAAACCTTAGACAACTAGTTTTCTCTGTAGAATAGAAATTCAAGAGGATAGTAAAGAAATAGATTTTTGTCACATTCATTGCTAAAATGTCAGTCCACAATGAGATCTGATCATAAGGCCAAGGAGATGTAAGTGAGTAGTAATTCCATTGACCTTTTAACAGACTGGCTATCTTTGATGTGAATTAACATTTATACTTCCAGATACATGACATCTATGCTTCCCTCCAAAAAAAAAAATTTAGTTTATTGATGGAACATCTAAATTTCTCTAAACATGCATATGATCCTGGAATGTTCACAGAACACTATGCACACAACATGCCTAATACAAGCTTCACTTTTGTGCAATCTGTTCTGACCACTATACCATGTACCACAGGGACTCTGCTTACATATTCTAGAATGTTACTTAACCTAAAGATAAATACAACTCTTTAAAAGAGAGTACAGAGGCTGCATTCTGAGGCTCAGGTCTTACTTTGTTCTTGGGTGCAACTCAACCCACAGAAAGATTATTCATGCCCACTCATAGGTCCCAGCTGCACTCCCACCACCGGGTATGTGCACACCCAAAATGGCCCCTTTGTGAGGCAGGAGAGTCTGAAAGGAGGAACAGTATGTTCAGTCATTCTGCAACCACTGGGTAAAAGTTCACCTTTAGTCCAAGTTTAAGAATGTTAGTACCTATTCTGTATGGTTGTGAAAAGCAGACCAAATGAAATATTAAAAGAAAGTCATGTGTTAGAGGTTGGAATTCTTTATTTACATTTTCTAGATTTCCTTGCAATGAAAATTATTAATTTGATATTCCAACCTATGTTTGCAGAAGCATTCTGTTGTCAATTTAGAATGTGTTTTCAATGGATAAGTAGCCTTAAAAGCTTGCACAAACTGTATTGAAATGTTAATGCAGAGTTGAAATAAAACAAAAAATATGTTGATGTGTTATATTAGGCACTCTTTTTACATGTAAGGAATGAATACTGTTTTAAAATGTACTTTTACTACAAAACCAGATATAAATGGCACTCACTGTGGAATAAAATTACTGGATACTACTTACTAAACTCAAAATTAGGAACATCAGACTGCACGAGCTGACAAGTATGCAGAGGGACAATAGGATAGAATATGTTAAATCAGGGTTTCTCAACAAGGGTGTTATTGACATTCGAGGCTGAATAATTCTTTGTTTTGGGGAGCCGTCTTGTGCATTACAGTACATTTAGCAGCATCTCTAGCCTTTACCCACAAGATGCCAGTAGCACTCCTACACACTGAAATTGTGACAACCCAAAATACCTCTAGACATTGTCCCCTGCAGGGAGTCAGGGAGGTCAAAATCGTTCCCTGTTGAGAATCCTTGTTTTAAATCAAAACCATTCTACAAAATCTTGAACATATGGTCACTAGTCATTTAACTGTAAAAATGTATGAACAATACAAATGTTAACACAAAACACTGTCACAGCCACACATAACTCTTGGGCTTGTGAATGTTAGCCACGGCCAATAGGCAATCTATTGCCCACATTCTGTACAATACATATGGTCTAAGAAATGGACTCATATGTATCTGGATGGGTTTTTATTTTTACATACCTTTCCTATTGCCCTTTTTCTGTATTAATAAATCTGAGCTTTTAGAAAATAGACATTTTCTCAACTTTTCACTTAACTTATAGGGAAAACGAAATCTTGATTACATTTTGGGTCTTACCCAAGTCTCTGAAAACATCAGTAATACTGGACTTGGAAAATGCAACTGCCATTATTTCATACAAAAGTAACTTTTAAAAATTTTGCCTTCCTAGAACAAAAGAAAAGAAAATAGTACACTATGTTCCGTACACACTATTCTCCTATATATTTTGAGTTCTATTTGCCTATTTTTGTTGTTATCATTTAATTTCTAGGATTCTAGTTGATGTCTTTTAAGACCCAGAAGTTCCTTCTAAATTCTTCTTCTTTTGCACATCAGGAACGAGTGCAATTTAAAGAAAAGTAAAGCATAAGTAATGGGGAGAAGAGTAAAAGGTATTTACAAAGAAGAATATATATAAAGGAGAATATTAAGATATCTTATGATTTTCTTAAGTAGAAAAAGTGTGTGCCAGCAGGAGTTTGTCTCAGCACAGACTTTGGGAGGGGAGAAGAAAATCCCCACCCCACCCACACGTAGCACCCACCAGAGCCTAGCAAAAGTCCAAAGTCTTTGAGATTGCCTAGAATAAAATACCACATGAGAGGCTGGTGAGTTGTGTGCACACCATACAACAGAGAATTCCCATAATAAGAACCCTTTCTTGAAGGTTTCTTGTTATTTTCTTATATGGGGGAATTCAGGTAGTGTCCAAGCATCAGTGAAGTGTTCATCACACCAAGCCTGCTGCTTTCCTTAGCAGAGAAAGAAAGATCCTAGATTTTCTTGTTTACACTTTTCTGGCCAAACAGTAGAAAAAGAAAGACTCACTTCCAATCTGCACTCAGGAGATAGAAACCCTGAAGGCACAGAATATTCAAATCTCCTGTATTCATGAACGTCTCAACCTACAGAGTTTCATGGGCAGAAAAGTAATTATTTCTTTTCTGCACAAAAACAACAGGACTTTGCAGTTGTTGCAGTCATTTTAGTGTTGTCTCTCATGGTACTTGCCAGGTTACCATGTATTTCCTATGGTGTGTCATGCTTTATGAACATAAATCCTACTGTTTCTGATATATAAAAACTCAGTGGGAATATTCTAAGTGCTGCCAAGAAGAGGTATATATTTTATTGAAAATAAAAATACAGGTAATAAAATAATTGAAGGTGGTAAAAAAATGGTGATGGTTGGGTAGGGGATGAATTATTTAAAATTGGGAACAATTCTAAAAAATGAAGAATATTCCCAAAAAACACAAGAAAAGGATTGTACCTATGCAATTCTCAAAAATGAGTAAGTGACAAAAGGGATGATTGGAATTAAAAAATCTTGTAACATCAATATCAGATGTTAGTTAGCCCAATGTTATTTTAGAAAAGGTCTAGGTGTTGGCATAGGTTTATTTAGACCTACCAATGAATAGACTTGAATGTGGCTTTTTGAAACATAATCTGCTCTTTAAATGCTTTTATACTACTTTTGCTATAAACATTTCCAACTGCTTGTCATGTCTTTTTGACCTAGAAGCTTGAATACAATTTTAGTTTTGGAAAAGAAAATGAAGACAGTGTATTTGTTGGCTTGTTTTATTTTGTTTTGTTTTGGTGGTCTAGTGTACATTCAGGGTTGAGGAGAGGCAGAAGAGGTATGATTGATTGTAATCAATCATTAGCCTACTCCTTGGATTTGCAGATTCCATTAATAAATAGAATGCCTACTCCACTAGCCATGTAAGCTCGAAACTTTATTAGTGTAAAAGAAAAAGCAGCTGTTAAATGGAGTAGTTTTCAAAACTTTATTTACCCTGCTGTGTAGTCTTAACTTATCTGGCCTCAGTTTCTGTGTACAGATCTTAGGAACACAGCTTGCATTCAGATTACCATGTACTGCCACATAACTTTATCCTCATATTCAGTATTCTATGGTTGTGAGTTTGTACATGTTAGCTAAAAAAAATTAAGTATAGGAATGCCTCATTTTATTGTGCTTCACTTTATTAGTCTTGGCAGATATTGCAGGGCTTTTTTTTAATAATACATAATAATTGTACCTATGTGTGGAGTGGATGTGATATTTTGATAAATGCATAAAATGTGTGATGATTACACCAGGGTCATTGGTATATCCATCACCTCAAATGTTTCTCATTTCTTTATGTTGGAAACATTCCAAATCTTCTCTTCTAGCTATTTCGAAATATATAATATGTTATTGTTAACCGTAGTCACCCTACCGTGCTATCAAACACTAGAATTTATTTCTTCATTCTAATTGTATTTTTGTGCCAATTAACCAACTTTTCTTCATCTCCCATTCCCCTCTACCTTTCTCAGCCCCTAGTCACAACCATTCCACTCTCTACCTCCATGAGACCAATATTTTTAGCTCCGTAAATGAGTGAGAATATGTGATATTTGTCTTTCTGTACTTGGCTTATTTCACTTAACATAATGTCCTCCAGGCTCATTCATGTTGCCACAAATGGTGAGATTTTATTCTTTTTTATGGATGAGTAATATTTTATTGTGCATATATACCACATGGTCTTTATCCATTCATTTGTTGATGGAAACTTAGGTCAATTCTGTATCTTGGGTATTGTGATTCATGCTGCAATAAACATGGGAGTGCAGGTAGCTCTTCTCCTTACTGCTTTCATTTTTTACAAATTGAAGGTTTATGGCAATACTTCCTTTAGCAAGTCTATCAGTGCTGTTTTTCTAATAGCATTGCTTGCTTTCTACTTCTTTGTCACATTTTGGTAATTTTGTAATATTTCATACTTTTTCATTATTATTATATCTGTTCGGTGATCTGTGATCAGTGATCTTTCATGTTACTATTGTAATTGTATTGAGATGCCATGAACCGCATTCATAATTGATAAATGTCATGTTTGTTCTGACTGCTCCAACGACCAGCCATTGCCCCGTCTGCCTTCTCCTCAAGCTGCCTTATTCTTTGAGACAATATTAAAATTAGGCCAATTAAGAACTCTACAATGGCTTGTCAGTGTTCAAGTGAAAAAAAGAGTCACATGTCTCTCACTTTACATCAAAACCTAGAAATGATTAAGCTTAGTGAGGAAGGCGTGTCAAAAGCTGAGATTGGTAAAATGCTAAGCCTTTTGCACCAAACAGTGAGCTAAGTTGTGAATGCAAAGAAAAAGTTCTTGAAGAAAATTAAAAGTGTTATTCCAGTGAACACAAATGATAAGAAAGTGAAACAGCCTTATTGCTGACATGGAAATAGTTTTGGTGGTCTGGATAGAAGATCAAACCAGCCATAATATTCTTTTAAGCCAAATCCTAAACCAGAACAAGGCCCGAACTCTCTTCAAATCTATGAATGCTGAAAGAGGTAAGGAAGCTGCAGAAGAAAAGTTTGAAACTAGAAGAGATTGGTTCATGTTTAAGGAAAGAAGCCATCTCTGTAATATGAAAGTGCAAAGTAAAGCAGCAAATGCTGATGTAGAAGCTGCAGCAAGGTATCCAGAAGATTTAGCAAAGATCTTTGATGGTGGCTATACAAAACAATAGAATTTATAGATGAGACAGCCTTATATTGGAAGAAGACGTCATCTAGGATTTTCAACCTACAGAGAAGTCAATGCTTGGTTTCGAAGTTTCAAAGGACAGGCTGACTCTCTTGTTAGGGGCTGATACAGTTTGTGACTTTAAGTTGAAGCCAATGCTAATTTACCATTTTGAAAATCTTAGGACCCTTAAGAATTATGGTAGTTCTACTATACCTATGCTTTATAAATGGAACAACAAAGCCAGGCTGACAGCCCCTGTCCTTACAGTACGGTTTATTGAATATTTTATGCCAATTGTTGGAAAGTACTGCTCCAAAAAAAAAGGATTCCTGTTAAACTATTACTGCTCATTGACAATGCACTTAGTCATCCAAGAGCTTCAATGGAAATATGCAAGGAAATCAATGTTGTTTTCATGCCTGCAAATGCAGCATCTATTCTGAAACCTATGGAGGAAGGAATAATCCCTGCTTTCAAGTCTTATTATTTAAGAAATACATTTTGTAAGGCAATATCTTCCATAGATAGTGATTCCTCTGATGGATCTGGGCAAAGTAAATTGAAAACCTTCTGGAAAGGATTCATCATTCTAGATGCCATTAAGAGAATGTGTGATTTGTGGGAGGAGGTTAAAATAAAAATATTAACAGACGTTTGGAAAAAGTTGATTCCAGCCTTCATGGATGACTTTGAGGGGTTCAAGATTTCAGTGGAGGAAGTAAATGAAGATATGTTAGAAATAGCAAGAGAACTAGAATTAGAAGTGGAGCCCGAAGATGTGACTGAATTGCTGCAACCTAATGATAAAATTTGAAAAGATGAAGAGTTGCTTCTTAGGGATGAACAAATAAAGTAGTTTCTTGAGATAAAATCTTCTCCTTGTGAAGATGCTGCGAACATTGTAGAAATGACAAAAAGGATTTAGAATATTCCAGAAATGTAGCTGATAACACAGTGGCAGAGTTTGAAAGGACTGACTCCAATTCTGAAAGTTCTACTGTGGGTAAAATGCTATCAAACCTCAGTGCATGCTACAGAGAAATCTTTTGTGAAAGGAAGAGTCAACTAATATGACAAATTTCATTGTTGTCTTATTTAAAGAAATTTCCATATCCACCCCCAACCTTCAGCAACCGCCACCTCAATCAGTCAGCAACCATCAAAATCAAGGCAAAATGCTCTACTAGCAAAAAGATTATGATTTGCTAAAGGCTCAGATGGTTGTACGACTTTTTTAGCAATAAAGTATTTTAAATTAAGGTATGTACATTTTTTAGACATAATGCTATTGCACACTTAACAGACTACATTATAGTGTAAACATAACTTTTATATGTACTGAGAAACCAAAAAAATGTGTGTGACTCAACTTTATTGTGATATTTGCTCTAGTGTGGTAGTCTGGAATGGAAACTTTAATATCTATAAGGTATGCCTGCACATTTGTAAAATTCTTTCTTGGCAGCAAAATCCCTTCTCCTTCACTTTAATAGCTCATATTCAACGAATAACCAAATGACTTAGATTTTTACCTCTGAAATGTCTTTACAGTCTTCTCCATCTTGTGCTCCAGCTATTGAATCCCAGAATTATTTTGCTTGAATCTTAACTGGGCTTTCACATCTCTTAATGCTGCCCACTTTATTCCTCCATTTAGGTGTTAGTTCTTCATACACACAGCTCCAATCATGTGCTAAATCCCTCCTAAAATACATGAATATCTACTAGCTGCCTACTGATATTAAATACAAACTCATCCTGCTCATTGTCAAGGCTTCTGACACTATGACTTCTACTTTATCCCTCCTGCCACTCCAGCTTCATCCCTTAATTCTGTCTACAGTTTCTCTGTTCACCAGATTACTAGAACATTTTGATTACCCAAGCAGGTTTGGTATTGTACATGAATTTTCTCTGCTTGGAATTTCTGTCTTGCCTATTTCCACCTACCAAAACATCCCTCATATTTCTAAACCCTTCTGAAATGCCTTGTCTATTTTCCCAATTCCTCCCAAGTGGAAGTGAGCACTTCCTGATTTTAAGTGACCATTCTCTGAAGAATTTTCTTTATAGATTTTTATGTGATTAACTCTACACACACTACCTTGTATTACAGAATGTACCTACTAATTCATGCCATATGCTAGACTATCAGCTTCTTAAGTATAGCAACTGTAATTTACTCATCTTTGCATCTTCTGTAGTGCTTGGTACTTAACAGGTACTTTGTGAATATTTGTAAATTTATAAATCAAGGAACAAAAAGTATGGTCCGGAGCATGAAGAAGCATGCAAGTATTCATTAATTTATTTATTCAATAAATATTTTTTGAATATATGTTTATATATATCACTTGCCAAAAACTCCCCTATGATACATTTCATTCAGTGCTAACGGTTTTTCCTAGATGGAAGCAATTAATACGTATTTGCCAATAATGAACAAAAATAAGCCAACTCTACTTTTGGAATAATCAATCTACAACATAGCTTTCACCAACAAATCTGGAAGACATAATTTTTCAAAATGTTAAAATATGTAAATGAAATTAAATCTATGTGTTAATTTAAGCATTATCTCTGCATAAAAATCATGGTATATGGGTATAAGTTTTTACCTTCCAGGATATGCTTGATACAAAATAAACATATAGCTGTCAGCTGACAGCTTTGTATGATTGGTGTTGGAAAAACTGTAAAATTAGATCTGTTAACTCTAGAACACACTACATAATGGTAAATTTACACTAAAGTAACAGTAGGTATGCAGATGGGAACAGATCTTCTTTGCAAAAACCATTATATCATTGCACTTACTATTTTTTGCTGGCATATGTGTGAATTATTGAAATTAAGCTACCAGGCTTCAAAAATTTGTATAGTTGTACATATGTGCCCAAATACATATGCCTACATGCAAAATTTTATAAAATAAAGTTTCTTGGAGATTAGCTGTTGCCTGGATAAAGACAGGATTGTGAATTCTATTTCTACCTGTGCCTAACTAGGTTTTATTTACTAGCACCACAATGTTGGTCAAATCAGTTAACTTTTCTACAGTTAATGTAATGAGGTGAAAAAAATTACATAGTCAAAATTAGCTTTGAGGGACTTCTGCTTCTGGCCAAGATGAAGTAACAAGGATTTGATTTACTTTCCTGCCAGGAAAACAAAAATCAGACAACATTCTTGAAACGATGGATTTTAGAACACTGGATATCAGGCAAAGAAAAACAGTGTAACCTGGAAAAGGGAAATCAATGAGGCAATCCACACAATTGTCCAGCTTATGCCTTGAGAGAGTTTTCAAATGATGCTATGGGCAGAGACAGCCTAGGTAGAGCTTGGTGGATGCTGTGAGTTGAAAAGATGAAAGCTGAGAGACTAGAGAGACCCAGGGGGATAATTCTCAAGACAGAGCACTGGATAGAAGAAAGCTGCACAGAGAAAGAACCTGGAGATCTGCAGAAAGTCTCTCTTGAATATTCAACAGAGCTTACACTAGTGCATAAATGTGAGGGAATTACCCAAGGGCAAGGACAGAACCATCTACAGGAGTAAGAGAGAACAGTTCCTGAAACTTGTATAAGACAGGGGATAATGTCTGCTCCCATTAATTAAACTAGAGAACCTCACAATTGACAACATATTGAGGAGGGCACTCAGAATGATCTCAACTCAGTAGTGGGGAATAATTAGCTTTAGATTAAACACAATTCTGGTCCCACTTAACAAATCCTAAAAAGTTAGATCTGAAAAAACAAGCTGTATCCCAAAATAAACCTCAAGAATATTTATAGAAATACAAAAATAGCAAGAGCATGCTGCATATCTGATAAAGGACTACTAACTAGAATCTATATAAAATTCAGGAAAATCAGCAAGAAAAAATCAAACAACCCTATCAAAAAATGGGCAAAGGACATGAACAGAAACTTTTCAAAATAAGATAGACTAATAGCCAACAAACATATGAAAAAATGCTCAACATCTCTAATCATCAGGGAAATGCAAATCAAAACCACAATGAGATATCACTTATCTCCAGTGAGAATGGTCTTTATCAAAAGATCCCAAAACAACAAATGTTGGCGTGGATGCAGAGAGATAGGAACACTCATACATTGCTGATGAGACTGCAAAGTAGTACAACCTCTAAGGAAAAGTAATATGGAGATAGCTCAAAGAGCTACAAGTAGAACTACCATTTTATCCAGCAATCCCATTACTAGGCATCTACCTAAAAGAACAAAAGGAATTCTATAACAAAGACGTCTACACTAGAATGTTTATAGCAGCACAATTCACAATTACAAAGATGTGGAAACAACCGAAGTACCCATCAATACATGAGTGGGTTAATAAAATGTGGTATATGTATACCATGGAATTCTACCCGGCCACAAAAAACAACGGTGATATAGCACCGTATTATCCTGGGTAGAGCTGGAGCCCATTCTACCAAGTGAAGTATCCCAAGAATGGAAAAACAAGCACCATATGTACTCACCATCAAATTGGTATTAACTGATCAACACTTAAGTGCACACATAGTAATAACATTCATCGGGTGTCAGGCAGGTGGTGGGGGAGGAGGGGATGGGTATATTTACACCTAATGGGTGCAGTGCGCACCATCTGGGGGATGGACATGCTCAACTCTCTGACTTGGGTGAGGCAAAGGCAATATATGTAACCTAAACATTTGTACCCCTGTAATATGCTGAAATAAAAAAAGTTGAAAAAAAAACCTTGTAGAAGAAAACATAAGAGAAAATCTGTATTACCTTGGGTTAGGCAATAATTTCTTAGACACCAACCATATACCCATAAAAGAAATTATTGATAAAGTAGATTTTATCAAAATTAAAAACTTCTGCTCTCTAAATAGCAGTCTCAAGAGAATGAAAAGATAAGCCACAGACTGGAAAAAAAATATTTGCAAAGCATATTTTTGATAAAAGACTTGTATTGAAAAAATATAAAGAGTTTCAAAATTCAATTTTTAAAAAAAAGCCCAATAAAAAAATAAAAAGAAATTTGAACAGGCCTTCTCCAAAAAAGTTATATGGATAGCTGATAGGATTATGAAAAGATGCTAACATCATTAATTATTAGAGAAATGCAAATTAAAACTTAATAGAATGGCTATAACTAAAAAGACTGACCATGCCAAGTGTTGGCAGGGATGTAGGGTAGCTAGCACTCTCATACACTGCTGGTGGGAACCACTGTGGAAAACAGTTTGGCAGTTTCTTAAAAAGTTAAGCACAAACTTATAATCCAGCCATTCTACTCCTAGATATTTATCTGTGTTAAATAAAAACAAATGCCCACACAAAGGCATATACATGAATGTTCCAAAAATCTTTATTTGTAATAGCCCACAACCAGGAACGACCCAAATCTTCATCTCAAAATAATTATGTAGAGTGAAAGAAGCCAAAGAAAAAAGTATACACTACATGATTTCATTTATATAAAATCCTAGAAAATGCCAACTGGTTTACAGTACAGAACACAGACCAGTGGTTACCTGGGGATGGGGTGAGGGAGGAGCCAGTGAGAAGAAATAACAAGGGACACAAGAAAATTTCTCAGAGTGATAGATACGTTCACTATTTTTATTGTGGTGATGGTTTCACAGGTGTATACATATGCCAAAACTTTTCAAATTATATATCTTATATATGTGCAGTTTATTGCATGTTCAATTTTACCTCAAGAAAGTTTTTAAAAATTACCTTTGAAAAACCATCAGTTTGCCCCCAAGCTACAATAAATACACATATATTATACACACAGTACAGACATTCCTGTGCATAGTAAACTCTGAGAACCACTAAAGTCAACTAATAAAAGAACAAAAGGAAGTGCGCATACAGATACTGAAGCATTCTAAACCCAGTGATGAAGAGATGTATAGGGTGAAGAATTCTGGAACATCCTTCCGGCATAAAAGATTTACTACATTCTGTTATAATCCTAATGACTTGAATGCATATTACTAGATATGTTTATTGTACAAGATAATAGAATCATATCAAATTTTGTTCTCTTTATTAACATGTAATAAAATTGTTTGTATGATGAGGCTTCACTGCAATTTCTACCTATTCTATTGGTTTGGATGCTTGAATATAAAAGCCAGATTCTACTCTAAAGGCCTTATCTGAGTCCTTACTGAGCTTCTATAATAGAATAACACAGACTGGGTGATTTATAATGAACAGAAATTTATTTGGCCTATGGTTCTGGAGACTGGGAAGTCCAAGATCAAGGGGCCACATCTGGTGAGGAGTTTTTTGCTGCCTCACAACATGGTAGAAGGCACAACATGAGTGAGAGAAAGAAAGAACATAACTGAACTCTCCTTCTATCAGAAACCCACTCCCATGATAACTAACCCAATCCCACAACAAGGGCATTAATCCGTTCACTAGGGCAGAGCACTCATGACCTAACCACCGCTTAAAGGCCCCACTAATCAACAGTGTTGCATTGGGGATTAACTTTCTAACATAAGAACGTTGGGGGACACATTCGAATCATAGTAAGCCTGCCCAGAATAGTGGAAAAGTCACCATGCACATTTATAACACAATGTTGTTATGGCTATATAGAGGCAACTGATTTTGCACAGGGACAGAGGATTGGGTAAAACTTTAGAAAAGAAGCGATATTAGAACTGTGGCTTGAATTATATGTTGATATTTTCCTAAAAGGGAAAAAAAAAAAGATTATTTCAAAAAGAAGTGCCTTCTCTTGATCAGAAACACCTTCAAACATAATGAAATAAGGACTCCAGAATTTTTTTTTAATTTTTTATTGTTTTTTAAAAATTTTTTTTAATTTCAGAGTACTATGGGCTTCCAAATGTTTTGGTTACATGGATTCCCTTTGTACTGCTTGAGTCAAAGTTGTAAGTGTGCCCATCACTCAGTGTGTACATGGTACCCATTAGCTATGATTTCACCCATCTCCCCCCTCCCCTTCCACCTGCATGATTTCCATTGAGTTTTACTTCCATCTGTGCACATGAGTGTTGATCAGTTAGTTCCAATTTAATAGCGAGTACATGTGGAGTTTGTTTTTCCGTTCTTGTGACAATTCACTTAGGAGGATGGTCTTCAGTTCCATCCAGATTGTTGCAAAAGGTATTAATTCATTTTTTATGGCTGAGTAGTACTCCATGGTGTACATATACCACATTTTATTAGTTTATTCATGAATTGATGGGCTTGGGTTGATTCCACATCATTGTGATTATGAATTTTGCTGCAATAAACATTCTAGTGCAAGTGTCTTTTTGATAAAATGACTTTTTTTTTTTCCTTTGGGTAAAGGCCCAGTAGTGGGATTGCAGGATCCAATGGTAGGTCTCCTTACACACACACACGCACACACACACACACACACACACACACACACACACGTATATGAAATTGAGAGAGAATGACAGAGAGACAGAGACAAAGAGATAGAGACACAGAAATGTGAGCCAGAGAGAATGAAGTCATAAATTGATAACTTAGTCTTCCCTCAGTTCTACAGCTATGGAAGAAGAGAAATTCTGAATTTCTCTGTGAATTTATTTCCCACAAATGCAGAGAAAAATATTAATAGGAGTCTAAGAAGTCATGCAATACATTACTTGGCACTTATTAAATACACTGTGCCTAGGGCATTAAACTAAGTCCTCTAGAGCTGCTGTCTCCAACCCCAGGGCTGCGTCCTGTTAGGGACTGGGCCACAGAGCTCCACCATCCCCAGCCCCCGCTCCCATCCATGGAAACATTGTCTTCCATGAAACCAGGCACTGGTGCCAAAAATTTGGGGACTGCTGCTCTAGGGAGACACCGCTCAGACTGTAATCTATATGTAACAATATGAGAGCTCATACAACCAAAACAACAAATGTTTAAGCCCTACAAGGGAAATTTCAGATGCATAAGTAATGGAAAAAGTATCCCCAACACAAATTAATCTTACCCAATGCCAATTTATAACAAGAGTCTACAAACTGTAATACACTGTCCTTCTGTCAGTGGCCTCTCTTCCCATTCTGCCATGAATACTTTGTCTTGCCCCTCTGGGTTTACTTCCCTGGAGTCCTTTAGCATACAAGCAGTTCTGTGTTAAAACTGGGGGAAGTGCAACATGGAGAAACTGGCCTACTTGCCTGGAGCTATTAATATAACATAAATCAAGGGAAGAGGGAAGACATCAATGCTCATCTGGGTCCCAGTCATTCTCTTCAGTCTTGGAATGGTTTTGACACAATGTCAGTTGCTCAAAGTCAAACTTCTCTGAGATATTACTTTCAAAATCATTGGAAGAGATTGCATATTACAAGAAAAAAAAGACAATTATTTGACATTCTAAGCATGATAGAATCAATTAATTTTCTGTCCTTTTTAAAGAAATGCTATCCCTTTAAGTCTGAACTTCAGGCAAGTTTTAAGAAGCCAGTTGCTAAATGTATCTAGGGAAACTTGGCAAAGATTGTTTATGTGTAAATCTATGTTACCTTATATAGAATAAGTCAAATACCAGTTGGCAGAGGTTTAGAAAGAGAAAAAACATAAAAGATCAAATTTTATTTTAGAATTATGTAGAGTGATTCTTAGTTTGGGCACGGCTGTGTCTACTGGTGAGAGTTCAGACACGTCATGGCCGTAGCTTGGGAACTACTGGGAAATCTATTTACACGGAAGCCTAACGGGACTCCTGGGAAATAACTGAACCGGTATACATTGCTGGGGTTCAGACATCTTCAGGTATGCCTGGAAAACTGGAGGGGCAGACAGTAGTGCATCACATGGAGCAGAAGAGGAGGGTGAGAAGTATGCTGACAGCAAATGTGTTCCAAAAAAGACAGCAGAATTCACATTGGCTCAGCAAAAACACACAAGAACATATATTTGCATCAATGCAGTGAGAGGGTTACATATAAAATGAAAGTCCAATTTCTTAGTGGCAGGTACTGCAGATGACCCATTCCTTTCACTAGCGGCCATAGTGGACATTGCCAGGCATGCTGGCAGCCAACCTCAGCATCTACATGTCTGTTTTTCAGTCTTAAGGCTTTCTTCAGATTTGCAAGACCTTGCTAGTAATATGAGGTAGTCCAGAAATACTGAGTATTTAACACTCTCAGGGACACTTTATTAACAAATGAGAAATGGGAGTCAGTGGCTAAATACCCAAGCTTCCTGGACACCCAAGAGGACAATTCTGAGGTATATTCAAGTCAATATTTCAGAGAGCCTCTCTTGAGATAGAGCCCTTGTTCCTCTATATACTCAGAGTTTAATGCACCTTTCTTGGTGCTTCCTGCTTCCCTCTCTCTCTTTCTCTATTCCTTTACTTGTGCTTCCTGGAAACACTTCACAAATAAGCCACCTGCTCCCAAGTCCATGTCCCATGGTCTAGCTTCTGTGAAACCTAAACTAAGATATTCACTGAACTCAGTGTCTCATTGGGTCCAAATAACTCAACTTTTGAACTCCATTGAAAGAGTGATACAAAGGGGTAAGAGACTTTCTCCCCCATTCCACCAGACTATTTCAAATCTCTGGCACCATGAGGATTCAAGGTGGTCGCCAGCAGAGAAATGCATGCCTGATAGAGCAGTGAGAGAGAACAGAGTCCTTGCAAGGCAGTTCCAAAGAGTGGTGGGGTACAGGTGCAATATGTGCTGCAGAGCAGAGGGAGACCTCACCCTCACTAGGGGTGACAGGTGCCACTTACAGAGTCCAGCTGAGGGCTGTGAATCAGTGAAGAGTAGTGGCAGCTGGAGGTCCCACAGGAGGAGAGGAATAAAGGGAAATGTTAATGTGAGTTTATGTTTACTCACGTGTTGCGCTTAGGTCATGGATATTTTGAAATTATAAATAGTAACAGGAAGAAGTAAAATCTGACAAGGAAATGAAAATATTCCACATCTCATTGTTGATTGAGGCAATTATGGTTATTTTTTCTTCCCTCCTGGCAGGTTTTAGGAAATGAATGTCAGAGCAGATCACAAACTGCAAAGCATAGGGAATTAAAGGGAGAGTGAGAAATAATGAAGAACCACCCAAGCAGTGGACCAAGGAAAAAAAAGTCACTGAGAGTATTTCCCAAACTGGTGAGGATTAACTTCAAAGTTAATATAAGGAATAGATGCAGAAAGTTAAAGTAATAATTGAAATAGTTAACAGTAATAAGTTGAATTCCCAGCACATAGATTAGAAATTCCAATTTTGAAGAAAATGTCTCATTTAGGAATTTTTAAATTTTGCTTAACAGAGACCCAGAAGCCATAAAGGAGATAATTAAAACATTTCACTATATCAAATAAAAACATTTGTAAACTCTTTTATCTACTAAAAAAAACTGCACAAAAATTAAAAGCAAAAAATGCACTGGAAAATATTTTAATGCACAAAGAGTTAATACGTAAAGAGTTTCTACAAACCACTAAGCAAAAGATAAGTAGCCTAACTTTAAAATGGGTATATGAATTCAAATTCACAGAAGAAATCCCAGTGTCAATAAATACAAAAATGAGATCTTTTCCTCCGTGGCCCTTTATGCCACTGCAAATTGTTGCCTGGACTCTTGCCTAGTCTGTCTGTCATTCAGTTACCCATGGTGGTTTCCTCAGGCCCTCCTTGTAAGAGAAAGATATTTGAGAAATTCTAATTTTGATGGCCCAGCAACAGGGTGAAAGAGATACAAGAAAGATACATAGCTTTCTACTTCTAAGACTGACAGTATCTTCTGGTATAACTCCATTTACTTTATTAGCAGAGACTATTTTCCCTACCTTGGTATAAATGTTGTTATTGTTTGCATCTAAGCACAACTACTATGATATGCTCATATGTTTTTCTTACCTTATAAATTAAATTATTCTATCATCAATAAAGTATACAGGGAGCCCCACCCTGTTATATTAACATCAAAATCCCTAGACTGCTAAAATTTTTAATAAACGCATATATACTTCAATTTTATGAGATACAGAGTTGTAACAACTTAAGCTGGAAGTTTATTTTAATTCTTTTTTCCTTTTTTGCTATAATTTGAATATTTGTCCTTTCCAAAACTTACTTTAAAACTTAAGCTCCAATGTGGCAGTATTGAGAAGTGGGCCTTTAAAAGGTGATTGGGTCATAGGGATCTACCCTCATGAATAAAAGAATCCATTCATGGACTAATGAATTAATGGCTTAATGGATTAATGGGCTATCAGGGAGTGGGTAACTTTATAAGAAGATGAAGAGAGACCTGAGCTAGCACATTAGCCCACTCAGCCTCCTTACCATGGGACGCCCTGCACCTCCTCAGGATTCTGCAGGGTGTCCC